>OV884009.1:25977410-26270046 GCA_930367205.1 Acanthosoma haemorrhoidale | reverse complement strand
TAATGTTTAGCCACTTATTTGATATCGGTTTTGGATTGGTAGTTGAAGTTTTACGATTGACGGTGCTTCCAGTTGCCTGCATTGTATTTGCCAGAGAGAAAAATGTTGCTAGATTAATACTGCTATTATGGCAGCCTTTTGTTTGGTATAGGTGTGGGTTGCATTTTATTCGCCGGAGAGAAACATGTTGCTAGATAATTAACGACTTTAATGTTTAGCCACTTATTTAATATTGGTTATGGATTGGTAGTTGAAGTTTTACGATTAACGATGCTTTCAGTTGCCTGGTTTTTATTTGGCAAGGAGGAACATGTTGCTAGACTAATAGCGCTCTTATATTTAGCAATTTGTTCAGTATTAGCGAGGGATTAAAATGAGATATTTTGCGATTGACGATGCTTCGATTTGATTTGGTTTCTTTTTCAGGTAGAAAAAAAATGCTTAATTATTAACGCTCTTATGTTTGAGGCATTGGTTTTTTGACAGTGTGGGATTGTTATCAGATGTTTTACGATTGACGATGCTTCCAGTGGCCTTCATTTTATTAGCGAGGTGGGAAATGGTTCTAAACTATTCACGGTCTTATATTTGAACAATTGTTTTGTGTTGGTGCTGGATTAGTAGTTGATATTATACGATTAACGATGCTTTCAGTTGCCTGGTTTTTATTTGGCAAGGAGGAACATGTTGCTAGACTAATAGCGCTCTTATATTTAGCAATTTGTTCAGTATTAGCGTGGGATTAAAATGAGATATTTTGCGATTAACGATGCTTCGAGTTGACTTTATGTTATTAGCGAGGTAGGAAAATGTTTGCTAAACTATTCACAGTCTTATGTTTGAGCCATTGTTTTTTAGTTGGTGTTGGATTGGTAGTTGATGTTTTACGAATGACGGTTTTTTGATTTAATTTCGTTTATTCGCCAGGTAGAAAAATAACGCTAAATTATTAACACTGTTATGATTAAGCTATGGTTTAGGATTGGTAGTAAAAGCGCTCTTATGTTTAGCCACTTATTTGGTATCGGTAATGGATAGGTAGTTGAAGTTTTTTGACTGACGTTGCTTCGAGTTGCCTTCATTTTATTAGCGAGGTAAGAAAATGTTGCTAAACTATTCACGGTCATATGTTTGAGCCAGTGTTTTTTAGTTGGTGTTGGATTGGTAGTTGATGTTTTACGATTGACGATGATTCGTGTTGCCTTCATTAGATTTGCCAGGTAGAAAAATGTTTCTAATTTGTTCACGCCTTTATGTTTAGGATATTTGTTTTGTATCGGTTATGGATTGGTAGTTGAAGTTTTATATTGACGTTGCTTCGAGTTGCCTGCCTCGTATTTGCCAGAGAGAAAAATGTTGCTGGATTAATACTGCTATTATGGCAGCCTTTCGTTTGGTATAGGCGTGGGTTGCATTTTATTCGCCGGAGAGAAACATGTTGCTAGATAATTAACCACTTTAATGTTTAGCCACTTATTTAATATCGGTTATGGATTGGTAGTTGAAGTTTTACGATTGACGGTGCTTCGATTTGATTTGGTTTCTTTTTTAGGTTGAAAAAAAATGCTTAATTATTAACGCTCTTATGTTTGAGGCATTGGTTTTTTGACAGTGTGGGATTGTTATCAGATGTTTTAAGATTGACGATGCTTCGAGTTGCCATCATTGTATTTGCCAGAGAGAAAAATGTTGCTAGATTAATACTGCTATTATGGCAGCCTTTCGTTTGGTATAGGTGTGGGTTGCATTTTATTCGCCGGAGAGAAACATGTTGCTAGATAATTAACGACTTTAATGTTTAGCCACTTATTTGATATCGGTCTTGGATTGGTAATTGAACTTTTACGATTGACGGTGCTTCCAGTTGCCTGCATTGTATTTGCCAGAGAGAAAAATGTTGCTAGATTAATACTGCTATTATGGCAGCCTTTCGTTTGGTATAGGTGTGGGTTGCATTTTATTTGCCGGAGAGAAACATGTTGCTAGATAATTAACGACTTTAATGTTTAGCCACTTATTTGATATCGGTTATGGATTGGTAGTTGAAGTTTTAAGATTGACGGTGCTTGCAGGTGCCTGCATTGTATTTGCCAGAGAGAAAAATGTTGCTAGATTAATACTGCTATTATGGCAGCCTTTCGTTTGGTATAGGTGTGGGTTGCATTTTATTCGCCGGAGAGAAACATGTTGCTAGATAATTAACGACTTTAATGTTTAGCCACTTATTTGATATCGGTTTTGGATTGGTAGTTGAAGTTTTACGATTGACGGTGCTTCCAGTTGCCTGCATTGTATTTGCCAGAGAGAAAAATGTTGCTAGATTAATACTGCTAATATGGCAGCCTTTCGTTTGGTATAGGTGTGGGTTGCATTTTATTCGCCGGAGAGAAACATGTTGCTAGATAATTAACGACTTTAATGTTTAGCCACTTATTTGATATCGGTTATGGATTGGTAGTTGAAGTTTTAAGATTGACGGTGCTTGCAGGTGCCTGCATTGTATTTGCCAGAGAGAAAAATGTTGCTAGATTAATACTGCTATTATGGCAGCCTTTCGTTTGGTATAGGTGTGGGTTGCATTTTATTCGCCGGAGAGAAACATGTTGCTAGATAATTAACGACTTTAATTTTTAGCCACTTATTTGATATCGGTTTTGGATTGGTAGTTGAAGTTTTACGATTGACGGTGCTTCCAGTTGCCTGCATTGTATTTGCCAGAGAGAAAAATGTTGCTAGATTAATACTGCTATTATGGCAGCCTTTCGTTTGGTATAGGTGTGGGTTGCATTTTATTCGCCGGAGAGAAACATGTTGCTAGATAATTACCGACTTTAATGTTTAGCCACTTATTTGATATCGGTTTTGGATTGGTAGTTGAAGTTTTACGATTGACGGTGCTTCCAGTTGCCTGCATTGTATTTGCCAGAGAGAAAAATGTTGCTAGATTAATACTGCTATTATGGCAGCCTTTTGTTTGGTATAGGTGTGGGTTGCATTTTATTCGCCGGAGAGAAACATGTTGCTAGATAATTAACGACTTTAATGTTTAGCCACTTATTTAATATTGGTTATGGATTGGTAGTTGAAGTTTTACGATTAACGATGCTTTCAGTTGCCTGGTTTTTATTTGGCAAGGAGGAACATGTTGCTAGACTAATAGCGCTCTTATATTTAGCAATTTGTTCAGTATTAGCGAGGGATTAAAATGAGATATTTTGCGATTGACGATGCTTCGATTTGATTTGGTTTCTTTTTCAGGTAGAAAAAAAATGCTTAATTATTAACGCTCTTATGTTTGAGGCATTGGTTTTTTGACAGTGTGGGATTGTTATCAGATGTTTTACGATTGACGATGCTTCCAGTGGCCTTCATTTTATTAGCGAGGTGGGAAATGGTTCTAAACTATTCACGGTCTTATATTTGAACAATTGTTTTGTGTTGGTGCTGGATTAGTAGTTGATATTATACCATTAACGATGCTTTCAGTTCCTGGTTTTTATTTGGCAAGGAGGAACATTTTGCTAGACTAATAGCGCTCTTATATTTAGCAATTTGTTCAGTATTAGCGAGGGATTAAAATGAGATATTTTGCGATTGACGATGCTTCGATTTGATTTGGTTTCTTTTTCAGGTAGAAAAAAAATGTTTAATTATTAACGCTCATATGTTTGAGGCATTGGTTTTTTGACAGTGTGGGATTGTTATCAGATGTTTTACGATTGACGATACTTCCAGTGGCCTTCATTTTATTAGCGAGGTGGGAAATGGTTCTAAACTATTCACGGTCTTATATTTGAGCAATTGTTTTGTGTTGGTGCTGGATTAGTAGTTGAAGTTTTACGATTGACGGTGCTTTCAGCTGCCTGGTTTTTATTTGGCAAGGAGGAACATGTTGCTAGACTAAAAGCTCTCTTATATTTAGCAATTTGTTCAGTATTAGCGAGGGATTAAAATGAGATATTTTGCGATTGACGATGCTTCGATTTGATTTGGTTTCTTTTTCAGGTAGAAAAAAAATGCTTAATTATTAACGCTCTTATGTTTGAGGCATTGGTTTTTTGACAGTGTAGGATTGTTATCAGATGTTTTACGATTGACGATGCTTCCAGTGGCCTTCATTTTATTAGCGAGGTGGGAAATGGTTCTAAACTATTCGCGGTCTTATATTTGAACAATTGTTTTGTGTTGGTGCTGGATTAGTAGTTGATATTATACGATTAACGATGCTTTCAGTTGCCTGGTTTTTATTTGGCAAGGAGGAACATGTTGCTAGACTAATAGCGCTCTTATATTTGAGCAATTGTTTTGTGTTGGTGCTGGATTAGTAGTTGAAGTTTTACGATTGACGGTGCTTCCAGTTGCCTGCATTGTATTTGCCAGAGAGAAAAATGTTGCTAGATTAATACTGCTAATATGGCAGCCTTTCGTTTGGTATAGGTGTGGGTTGCATTTTATTCGCCGGAGAGAAACATGTTGCTAGATAATTAACGACTTTAATGTTTAGCCACTTATTTAATATTGGTTATGGATTGGTAGTTGAAGTTTTACGATTGACGGTGCTTCGATTTGATTTGGTTTCTTTTTCAGGTAGAAAAAAAATGCTTAATTATTAACGCTCTTATGTTTGAGGCATTGGTCTTTTGACAGTGTGGGATTGTTATCAGATGTTTTACGATTGACGATGCTTCCAGTGGCCTTCATTTTATTAGCGAGGTGGGAAATGGTTCTAAACTATTCACGGTCTTATATTTGAACAATTGTTTTGTGTTGGTGCTGGATTAGTAGTTGATATTATACGATTAACGATGCTTTCAGTTGCCTGGTTTTTATTTGGCAAGGAGGAACATGTTGCTAGACTAATAGCGCTCTTATATTTAGCAATTTGTTCAGTATTAGCGTGGGATTAAAATGAGATATTTTGCGATTAACGATGCTTCGAGTTGACTTTATGTTATTAGCGAGGTAGGAAAATGTTTGCTAAACTATTCACAGTCTTATGTTTGAGCCATTGTTTTAAGTTGGTGTTGGATTGGTAGTTGATGTTTTACGAATGACGGTTTTTTGATTTAATTTCGTTTATTCGCCAGGTAGAAAAATAACGCTAAATTATTAACACTGTTATGATTAAGCTATGGTTTAGGATTGGTAGTAAAAGCGCTCTTATGTTTAGCCACTTATTTGGTATCGGTAATGGATAGGTAGTTGAAGTTTTTTGACTGACGTTGCTTCGAGTTGCCTTCATTTTATTAGCGAGGTAAGAAAATGTTGCTAAACTATTCACGGTCATATGTTTGAGCCAGTGTTTTTTAGTTGGTGTTGGATTGGTAGTTGATGTTTTACGATTGACGATGATTCGTGTTGCCTTCATTAGATTTGCCAGGTAGAAAAATGTTTCTAATTTGTTCACGCCTTTATGTTTAGGATATTTGTTTTGTATCGGTTATGGATTGGTAGTTGAAGTTTTATATTGACGTTGCTTCGAGTTGCCTGCCTCGTATTTGCCAGAGAGAAAAATGTTGCTGGATTAATACTGCTATTATGGCAGCCTTTCGTATGGTATAGGCGTGGGTTGCATTTTATTCGCCGGAGAGAAACATGTTGCTAGTTAATTAACCACTTTAATGTTTAGCCACTTATTTAATATCGGCTATGGATTGGTAGTTGAAGTTTTACGATTGACGGTGCTTCGATTTGATTTGGTTTCTTTTTTAGGTTGAAAAAAAATGCTTAATTATTAACGCTCTTATGTTTGAGGCATTGGTTTTTTGACAGTGTGGGATTGTTATCAGATGTTTTAAGATTGACGATGCTTCCAGTTGCCTGCATTGTATTTGCCAGAGAGAAAAATGTTGCTAGATTAATACTGCTATTATGGCAGCCTTTCGTTTGGTATAGGTGTGGGTTGCATTTTATTCGCCGGAGAGAAACATGTTGCTAGATAATTAACGACTTTAATGTTTAGCCACTTATTTGATATCGGTTATGGATTGGTAGTTGAAGTTTTAAGATTGACGGTGCTTACAGGTGCCTGCATTGTATTTGCCAGAGAGAAAAATGTTGCTAGATTAATACTGCTATTATGGCAGCCTTTCGTTTGGTATAGGTGTGGGTTGCATTTTATTCGCCGGAGAGAAACATGTTGCTAGATAATTAACGACTTTAATGTTTAGCCACTTATTTGATATCGGTTTTGGATTGGTAGTTGAAGTTTTACGATTGACGGTGCTTCCAGTTGCCTGCATTGTATTTGCCAGAGAGAAAAATGTTGCTAGATTAATACTGCTATTATGGCAGCCTTTCGTTTGGTATAGGTGTGGGTTGCATTTTATTCGCCGGAGAGAAACATGTTGCTAGATAATTACCGACTTTAATGTTTAGCCACTTATTTGATATCGGTTTTGGATTGGTAGTTGAAGTTTTACGATTGACGGTGCTTCCAGTTGCCTGCATTGTATTTGCCAGAGAGAAAAATGTTGCTAGATTAATACTGCTATTATGGCAGCCTTTTGTTTGGTATAGGTGTGGGTTGCATTTTATTCGCCGGAGAGAAACATGTTGCTAGATAATTAACGACTTTAATGTTTAGCCACTTATTTAATATTGGTTATGGATTGGTAGTTGAAGTTTTACGATTAACGATGCTTTCAGTTGCCTGGTTTTTATTTGGCAAGGAGGAACATGTTGCTAGACTAATAGCGCTCTTATATTTAGCAATTTGTTCAGTATTAGCGAGGGATTAAAATGAGATATTTTGCGATTGACGATGCTTCGATTTGATTTGGTTTCTTTTTCAGGTAGAAAAAAAATGCTTAATTATTAACGCTCTTATGTTTGAGGCATTGGTTTTTTGACAGTGTGGGATTGTTATCAGATGTTTTACGATTGACGATGCTTCCAGTGGCCTTCATTTTATTAGCGAGGTGGGAAATGGTTCTAAACTATTCACGGTCTTATATTTGAACAATTGTTTTGTGTTGGTGCTGGATTAGTAGTTGATATTATACCATTAACGATGCTTTCAGTTCCTGGTTTTTATTTGGCAAGGAGGAACATGTTGCTGGACTAATAGCGCTCTTATATTTAGCAATTTGTTCAGTATTAGCGAGGGATTAAAATGAGATATTTTGCGATTTACGATGCTTCGATTTGATTTGGTTTCTTTTTCAGGTAGAAAAAAAATGTTTAATTATTAACGCTCATATGTTTGAGGCATTGGTTTTTTGACAGTGTGGGATTGTTATCAGATGTTTTACGATTGAGGATGCTTCCAGTGGCCTTCATTTTATTAGCGAGGTGGGAAATGGTTCTAAACTATTCACGGTCTTATATTTGAACAATTGTTTTGTGTTGGTGCTGGATTAGTAGTTGATATTATACCATTAACGATGCTTTCAGTTCCTGGTTTTTATTTGGCAAGGAGGAACATGTTGCTGGACTAATAGCGCTCTTATATTTAGCAATTTGTTCAGTATTAGCGAGGGATTAAAATGAGATATTTTGCGATTGACGATGCTTCGATTTGATTTGGTTTCTTTTTCAGGTAGAAAAAAAATGCTTAATTATTAACGCTCTTATGTTTGAGGCATTGGTTTTTTGACAGTGTGGGATTGTTATCAGATGTTTTACGATTGACGATGCTTCCAGTGGCCTTCATTTTATTAGCGAGGTGGGAAATGGTTCTAAACTATTCACGGTCTTATATTTGAACAATTGTTTTGTGTTGGTGCTGGATTAGTAGTTGATATTATACCATTAACGATGCTTTCAGTTCCTGGTTTTTATTTGGCAAGGAGGAACATGTTGCTGGACTAATAGCGCTCTTATATTTAGCAATTTGTTCAGTATTAGCGAGGGATTAAAATGAGATATTTTGCGATTGACGATGCTTCGATTTGATTTGGTTTCTTTTTCAGGTAGAAAAAAAATGTTTAATTATTAACGCTCATATGTTTGAGGCATTGGTTTTTTGACAGTGTGGGATTGTTATCAGATGTTTTACGATTGACGATGCTTCCAGTGGCCTTCATTTTATTAGCGAGGTGGGAAATGGTTCTAAACTATTCACGGTCTTATATTTGAGCAATTGTTTTGTGTTGGTGCTGGATTAGTTGTTGAAGTTTTACGATTGACGGTGCTTCCAGTTGCCTGCATTGTATTTGCCAGAGAGAAAAATGTTGCTAGATTAATACTGCTAATATGGCAGCATTTCGTTTGGTATAGGTGTGGGTTGCATTTTATTCGCCGGAGAGAAACATGTTGCTAGATAATTAACGACTTTAATGTTTAGCCACTTATTTGATATCGGTTATGGATTGGTAGTTGAAGTTTTAAGATTGACGGTGCTTGCAGGTGCCTGCATTGTATTTGCCAGAGAGAAAAATGTTGCTAGATTAATACTGCTATTATGGCCGCCTTTCGTTTGGTATAGGTGTGGGTTGCATTTTATTCGCCGGAGAGAAACATGTTGCTAGATAATTAACGACTTTAATGTTTAGCCACTTATTTGATATCGGTTTTGGATTGGTAGTTGAAGTTTTACGATTGACGGTGCTTCCAGTTGCCTGCATTGTATTTGCCAGAGAGAAAAATGTTGCTAGATTAATACTGCTATTATGGCAGCCTTTCGTTTGGTATAGGTGTGGGTTGCATTTTATTCGCCGGAGAGAAACATGTTGCTAGATAATTACCGACTTTAATGTTTAGCCACTTATTTGATATCGGTTTTGGATTGGTAGTTGAAGTTTTACGATTGACGGTGCTTCCAGTTGCCTGCATTGTATTTGCCAGAGAGAAAAATGTTGCTAGATTAATACTGCTATTATGGCAGCCTTTTATTTGGTATAGGTGTGGGTTGCATTTTATTCGCCGGAGAGAAACATGTTGCTAGATAATTAACGACTTTAATGTTTAGCCACTTATTTAATATTGGTTATGGATTGGTAGTTGAAGTTTTACGATTAACGATGCTTTCAGTTGCCTGGTTTTTATTTGGCAAGGAGGAACATGTTGCTAGACTAATAGCGCTCTTATATTTAGCAATTTGTTCAGTATTAGCGAGGGATTAAAATGAGATATTTTGCGATTGACGATGCTTCGATTTGATTTGGTTTCTTTTTCAGGTAGAAAAAAAATGCTTAATTATTAACGCTCTTATGTTTGAGGCATTGGTTTTTTGACAGTGTGGGATTGTTATCAGATGTTTTACGATTGACGATGCTTCCAGTGGCCTTCATTTTATTAGCGAGGTGGGAAATGGTTCTAAACTATTCACGGTCTTATATTTGAACAATTGTTTTGTGTTGGTGCTGGATTAGTAGTTGATATTATACCATTAACGATGCTTTCAGTTCCTGGTTTTTATTTGGCAAGGAGGAACATGTTGCTAGACTAATAGCGCTCTTATATTTAGCAATTTGTTCAGTATTAGCGAGGGATTAAAATGAGATATTTTGCGATTGACGATGCTTCGATTTGATTTGGTTTCTTTTTCAGGTAGAAAAAAAATGTTTAATTATTAACGCTCATATGTTTGAGGCATTGGTTTTTTGACAGTGGCGGATTGTTATCAGATGTTTTACGATTGACGATGCTTCCAGTGGCCTTCATTTTATTAGCGAGGTGGGAAATGGTTCTAAACTATTCACGGTCTTATATTTGAGCAATTGTTTTGTGTTGGTGCTGGATTAGTAGTTGAAGTTTTACGATTGACGGTGCTTCCAGTTGCCTGCATTGTATTTGCCAGAGAGAAAAATGTTGCTAGATTAATACTGCTAATATGGCAGCCTTTCGTTTGGTATAGGTGTGGGTTGCATTTTATTCGCCGGAGAGAAACATGTTGCTAGATAATTAACGACTTTAATGTTTAGCCACTTATTTAATATTGGTTATGGATTGGTAGTTGAAGTTTTACGATTGACGGTGCTTCGATTTGATTTGGTTTCTTTTTCAGGTAGAAAAAAAATGCTTAATTATTAACGCTCTTATGTTTGAGGCATTGGTTTTTTGACAGTGTGGGATTGTTATCAGATGTTTTACGATTGACGATGCTTCCATTGGCCTTCATTTTATTAGCGAGGTGGGAAATGGTTCTAAACTATTGACGGTCTTATATTTGAACAATTGTTTTGTGTTGGTGCTGGATTAGTAGTTGATATTATACGATTAACGATGCTTTCAGTTGCCTGGTTTTTATTTGGCAAGGAGGAACATGTTGCTAGACTAATAGCGCTCTTATATTTAGCAATTTGTTCAGTATTAGCGAGGGATTAAAATGAGATATTTTGCGATTGACGATGCTTCGATTTGATTTGGTTTCTTTTTCAGGTAGAAAAAAAATGTTTAATTATTAACGCTCTTATGTTTGAGGCATTGGTTTTTTGACAGTGTGGGATTGTTATCAGATGTTTTACGATTGACGATGCTTCCAGTGGCCTTCATTTTATTAGCGAGGTGGGAAATGGTTCTAAACTATTCGCGGTCTTATATTTGAACAGTTGTTTTGTGTTGGTGCTGGATTAGTAGTTGATATTATACGATTAACGATGCTTTCAGTTGCCTGGTTTTTATTTGGCAAGGAGGAACATGTTGCTAGACTAATAGCGCTCTTATATTTAGCAATTTGTTCAGTATTAGCGAGGGATTAAAATGAGATATTTTGCGATTGACGATGCTTCGATTTGATTTGGTTTCTTTTTCAGGTAGAAAAAAAATGCTTAATTATTAACGCTCTTATGTTTGAGGCATTGGTTTTTTGACAGTGTGGGATTGTTATCAGATGTTTTACGATTGACGATGCTTCCAGTGGCCTTCATTTTATTAGCGAGGTGGGAAATGGTTCTAAACTATTCACGGTCTTATATTTGAACAATTGTTTTGTGTTGGTGCTGGATTAGTAGTTGATATTATACGATTAACGATGCTTTCAGTTGCCTGGTTTTTATTTGGCAAGGAGGAACATGTTGCTAGATTAATACTGCTATTATGGCAGCCTTTCGTTTGGTATAGGTGTGGGTTGCATTTTATTCGCCGGAGAGAAACATGTTGCTAGATAATTAACGACTTTAATGTTTAGCCACTTATTTAAAATGGGTTATGGATTGGTAGTTGAAGTTTTAAGATTGACGGTGCTTGCAGGTGCCTGCATTGTATTTGCCAGAGAGAAAAATGTTGCTAGATTAATACTGCTATTATGGCAGCCTTTCGTTTGGTATAGGTGTGGGTTGCATTTTATTCGCCGGAGAGAAACATGTTGCTAGATAATTAACGACTTTAATGTTTAGCCACTTATTTGATATCGGTTTTGGATTGGTAGTTGAAGTTTTACGATTGACGGTGCTTCCAGTTGCCTGCATTGTATTTGCCAGAGAGAAAAATGTTGCTAGAATAATACTGCTATTATGGCAGCCTTTCGTTTGGTATAGGTGTGGGTTGCATTTTATTCGCCGGAGAGAAACATGTTGCTAGATAATTAACGACTTTAATGTTTAGCCACTTATTTAAAATGGGTTATGGATTGGTAGTTGAAGTTTTACGATTGACGGTGCTTCGATTTGATTTGGTTTCTTTTTCAGGTAGAAAAAAAATGCTTAATTATTAACGCTCTTATGTTTGAGGCATTGGTCTTTTGACAGTGTGGGATTGTTATCAGATGTTTTACGATTGACGATGCTTCCAGTGGCCTTCATTTTATTAGCGAGGTGGGAAATGGTTCTAAACTATTCACGGTCTTATATTTGAACAATTGTTTTGTGTTGGTGCTGGATTAGTAGTTGATATTATACGATTAACGATGCTTTCAGTTGCCTGGTTTTTATTTGGCAAGGAGGAACATGTTGCTAGACTAATAGCGCTCTTATATTTAGCAATTTGTTCAGTATTAGCGAGGGATTAAAATGAGATATTTTGCGATTGACGATGCTTCGATTTGATTTGGTTCCTTTTTCAGGTAGAAAAAAAATGCTTAATTATTAACGCTCTTATGTTTGAGGCATTGGTTTTTTGACAGTGTGGGATTGTTATCAGATGTTTTACGATTGACGATGCTTCCAGTGGCCTTCATTTTATTAGCGAGGTGGGAAATGGTTCTAAACTATTCACGGTCTTATATTTGAGCAATTGTTATGTGTTGGTGCTGGATTAGTAGTTGAAGTTTTACGATTGACGGTGCTTCCAGTTGCGTCATTGTATTTGCCAGAGAGAAAAATGTTGCTAGATTAATACTGCTATTATGGCAGCCTTTCGTTTGGTATAGGTGTGGGTTGCATTTTATTCGCCGGAGAGAAACATGTTGCTAGATAATTAACGACTTTAATGTTTAGCCACTTATTTGATATCGGTTTTGGATTGGTAGTTGAAGTTTTACGATTGACGGTGCTTCCAGTTGCCTGCATTGTATTTGCCAGAGAGAAAAATGTTGCTAGATTAATACTGCTATTATGGCAGCCTTTCGTTTGGTATAGGTGTGGGTTGCATTTTATTCGCCGGAGAGAAACATGTTGCTAGATAATTAACGACTTTAATGTTTAGCCACTTATTTAAAATGGGTTATGGATTGGTAGTTGAAGTTTTACGATTGACGGTGCTTCGATTTGATTTGGTTTCTTTTTCAGGTAGAAAAAAAATGCTTAATTATTAACGCTCTTATGTTTGAGGCATTGGTCTTTTGACAGTGTGGGATTGTTATCAGATGTTTTACGATTGACGATGCTTCCAGTGGCCTTCATTTTATTAGCGAGGTGGGAAATGGTTCTAAACTATTCACGGTCTTATATTTGAACAATTGTTTTGTGTTGGTGCTGGATTAGTAGTTGATATTATACGATTAACGATGCTTTCAGTTGCCTGGTTTTTATTTGGCAAGGAGGAACATGTTGCTAGACTAATAGCGCTCTTATATTTAGCAATTTGTTCAGTATTAGCGAGGGATTAAAATGAGATATTTTGCGATTGACGATGCTTCGATTTGATTTGGTTTCTTTTTCAGGTAGAAAAAAAATGCTTAATTATTAACGCTCTTATGTTTGAGGCATTGGTTTTTTGACAGTGTGGGATTGTTATCAGATGTTTTACGATTGACGATGCTTCCAGTGGCCTTCATTTTATTAGCGAGGTGGGAAATGGTTCTAAACTATTCACGGTCTTATATTTGAGCAATTGTTTTGTGTTGGTGCTGGATTAGTAGTTGAAGTTTTACGATTGACGGTGCTTCCAGTTGCCTGCATTGTATTTGCCAGAGAGAAAAATGTTGCTAGATTAATACTGCTATTATGGCAGCCTTTCGTTTGGTATAGGTGTGGGTTGCATTTTATTCGCCGGAGAGAAACATGTTGCTAGATAATTAACGACTTTAATGTTTAGCCACTTATTTAATATCGGTTATGGATTGGTAGTTGAAGTTTTACGATTGACGGTGCTTCGATTTGATTTGGTTTCTTTTTCAGGTAGAATAAAAATGCTTAATTATTAACGCTCTTATGTTTGAGGCATTGGTTTTTTGACAGTGTGGGATTGTTATCAGATGTTTTACGATTGACGATGCTTCCAGTGGCCTTAATTTTATTAGCGAGGTGGGAAATGGTTCTAAACTATTCACGGTCTTATATTTGAGCAATTGTTTTGTGTTGGTGCTGGATTAGTAGTTGAAGTTTTACGATTGACGGTGCTTCCAGTTGCCTGCATTGTATTTGCCAAAGAGAAAAATGTTGCTAGATTAATACTGCTATTATGGCAGCCTTTCGTTTGGTATAGGTGTGGGTTGCATTTTATTCGCCGGAGAGAAACATGTTGCTAGATAATTAACCACTTTAATGTTTAGCCACTTATTTAATATCGGTTATGGATTGGTAGTTGAAGTTTTACGATTGACGGTGCTTCGATTTGATTTGGTTTCTTTTTTAGGTTGAAAAAAAATGCTTAATTATTAACGCTCTTATGTTTGAGGCATTGGTTTTTTGACAGTGTGGGATTGTTATCAGATGTTTTAAGATTGACGATGCTTCGAGTTGCCATCATTGTATTTGCCAGAGAGAAAAATGTTGCTAGATTAATACTGCTATTATGGCAGCCTTTCGTTTGGTATAGGTGTGGGTTGCATTTTATTCGCCGGAGAGAAACATGTTGCTACATAATTAACGACTTTAATGTTTAGCCACTTATTTGATATCGGTTATGGATTGGTAGTTGACGTTTTACGATTGACGGTGCTTCCAGTTGCCTGCATTGTATTTGCCAGAGAGAAAAATGTTGCTAGATTAATACTGCTATTATGGCAGCCTTTCGTTTGGTATAGGTGTGGGTTGCATTTTATTTGCCGGAGAGAAACATGTTGCTAGATAATTAACGACTTTAATGTTTAGCCGCTTATTTGATATCGGTTATGGATTGGTAGTTGAAGTTTTACGATTGACGGTGCTTCCAGTTGCCTGCATTGTATTTGCCAGAGAGAAAAATGTTGCTAGATAATTAACGACTTTAATGTTTAGCCACTTATTTAATATCGGTTATGGATTGGTAGTTGAAGTTTTACGATTGACGGTGCTTCGATTTGATTTGGTTTCTTTTTCAGGTAGAAAAAAAATGCTTAATTATTAACGCTCTTATGTTTGAGGCATTGGTCTTTTGACAGTGTGGGATTGTTATCAGATGTTTTACGATTGACGATGCTTCCAGTGGCCTTCATTTTATTAGCGAGGTGGGAAATGGTTCTAAACTATTCACGGTCTTATATTTGAACAATTGTTTTGTGTTGGTGCTGGATTAGTAGTTGATATTATACGATTAACGATGCTTTCAGTTGCCTGGTTTTTATTTGGCAAGGAGGAACATGTTGCTAGACTAATAGCGCTCTTATATTTAGCAATTTGTTCAGTGTTAGCGAGGGATTAAAATGAGATATTTTGCGATTGACGATGCTTCGATTTGATTTGGTTCCTTTTTCAGGTAGAAAAAAAATGCTTAATTATTAACGCTCTTATGTTTGAGGCATTGGTTTTTTGACAGTGTGGGATTGTTATCAGATGTTTTACGATTGACGATGCTTCCAGTGGCCTTCATTTTATTAGCGAGGTGGGAAATGGTTCTAAACTATTCACGGTCTTATATTTGAGCAATTGTTATGTGTTGGTGCTGGATTAGTAGTTGAAGTTTTACGATTGACGGTGCTTCCAGTTGCCTGCATTGTATTTGCCAGAGAGAAAAATGTTGCTAGATTAATACTGCTATTATGGCAGCCTTTCGTTTGGTATAGGTGTGGGTTGCATTTTATTCGCCGGAGAGAAACATGTTGCTAGATAATTAACGACTTTAATGTTTAGCCACTTATTTAATATCGGTTATGGATTGGTAGTTGAAGTTTTACGATTGACGGTGCTTCGATTTGATTTGGTTTCTTTTTCAGGTAGAATAAAAATGCTTAATTATTAACGCTCTTATGTTTGAGGCATTGGTTTTTTGACAGTGTGGGATTGTTATCAGATGTTTTACGATTGACGATGCTTCCAGTGGCCTTAATTTTATTAGCGAGGTGGGAAATGGTTCTAAACTATTCACGGTCTTATATTTGAGCAATTGTTTTGTGTTGGTGCTGGATTAGTAGTTGAAGTTTTACGATTGACGGTGCTTCCAGTTGCCTGCATTGTATTTGCCAAAGAGAAAAATGTTGCTAGATTAATACTGCTATTATGGCAGCCTTTCGTTTGGTATAGGTGTGGGTTGCATTTTATTCGCCGGAGAGAAACATGTTGCTAGATAATTAACGACTTTAATGTTTAGCCACTTATTTGATATCGGTTATGGATTGGTAGTTGACGTTTTACGATTGACGGTGCTTCCAGTTGCCTGCATTGTATTTGCCAAAGAGAAAAATGTTGCTAGATTAATACTGCTATTATGGCAGCCTTTCGTTTGGTATAGGTGTGGGTTGCATTTTATTCGCCGGAGAGAAACATGTTGCTATATAATTAACGACTTTAATGTTTAGCCACTTATTTGATATCGGTTATGGATTGGTAGTTGACGTTTTACGATTGACGGTGCTTCCAGTTGCCTGCATTGTATTTGCCAGAGAGAAAAATGTTGCTAGATTAATACTGCTATTATGGCAGCCTTTCGTTTGGTATAGGTGTGGGTTGCATTTTATTTGCCGGAGAGAAACATGTTGCTAGATAATTAACGACTTTAATGTTTAGCCACTTATTTGATATCGGTTATGGATTGGTAGTTGAAGTTTTACGATTGACGGTGCTTCCAGTTGCCTGCATTGTATTTGCCAGAGAGAAAAATGTTGCTAGATAATTAACGACTTTAATGTTTAGCCACTTATTTAATATCGGTTATGGATTGGTAGTTGAAGTTTTACGATTGACGGTGCTTCGATTTGATTTGGTTTCTTTTTCAGGTAGAAAAAAAATGCTTAATTATTAACGCTCTTATGTTTGAGGCATTGGTCTTTTGACAGTGTGGGATTGTTATCAGATGTTTTACGATTGACGATGCTTCCAGTGGCCTTCATTTTATTAGCGAGGTGGGAAATGGTTCTAAACTATTCACGGTCTTATATTTGAACAATTGTTTTGTGTTGGTGCTGGATTAGTAGTTGATATTATACGATTAACGATGCTTTCAGTTGCCTGGTTTTTATTTGGCAAGGAGGAACATGTTGCTAGACTAATAGCGCTCTTATATTTAGCAATTTGTTCAGTGTTAGCGAGGGATTAAAATGAGATATTTTGCGATTGACGATGCTTCGATTTGATTTGGTTCCTTTTTCAGGTAGAAAAAAAATGCTTAATTATTAACGCTCTTATGTTTGAGGCATTGGTTTTTTGACAGTGTGGGATTGTTATCAGATGTTTTACGATTGACGATGCTTCCAGTGGCCTTCATTTTATTAGCGAGGTGGGAAATGGTTCTAAACTATTCACGGTCTTATATTTGAGCAATTGTTATGTGTTGGTGCTGGATTAGTAGTTGAAGTTTTACGATTGACGGTGCTTCCAGTTGCCTGCATTGTATTTGCCAGAGAGAAAAATGTTGCTAGATTAATACTGCTATTATGGCAGCCTTTCGTTTGGTATAGGTGTGGGTTGCATTTTATTCGCCGGAGAGAAACATGTTGCTAGATAATTAACGACTTTAATGTTTAGCCACTTATTTGATATCGGTTTTGGATTGGTAGTTGAAGTTTTACGATTGACGGTGCTTCCAGTTGCCTGCATTGTATTTGCCAGAGAGAAAAATGTTGCTAGATTAATACTGCTATTATGGCAGCCTTTCGTTTGGTATAGGTGTGGGTTGCATTTTATTCGCCGGAGAGAAACATGTTGCTAGATAATTAACGACTTTAATGTTTAGCCACTTATTTAAAATGGGTTATGGATTGGTAGTTGAAGTTTTACGATTGACGGTGCTTCGATTTGATTTGGTTTCTTTTTCAGGTAGAAAAAAAATGCTTAATTATTAACGCTCTTATGTTTGAGGCATTGGTCTTTTGACAGTGTGGGATTGTTATCAGATGTTTTACGATTGACGATGCTTCCAGTGGCCTTCATTTTATTAGCGAGGTGGGAAATGGTTCTAAACTATTCACGGTCTTATATTTGAACAATTGTTTTGTGTTGGTGCTGGATTAGTAGTTGATATTATACGATTAACGATGCTTTCAGTTGCCTGGTTTTTATTTGGCAAGGAGGAACATGTTGCTAGACTAATAGCGCTCTTATATTTAGCAATTTGTTCAGTATTAGCGAGGGATTAAAATGAGATATTTTGCGATTGACGATGCTTCGATTTGATTTGGTTTCTTTTTCAGGTAGAAAAAAAATGCTTAATTATTAACGCTCTTATGTTTGAGGCATTGGTTTTTTGACAGTGTGGGATTGTTATCAGATGTTTTACGATTGACGATGCTTCCAGTGGCCTTCATTTTATTAGCGAGGTGGGAAATGGTTCTAAACTATTCACGGTCTTATATTTGAGCAATTGTTTTGTGTTGGTGCTGGATTAGTAGTTGAAGTTTTACGATTGACGGTGCTTCCAGTTGCCTGCATTGTATTTGCCAGAGAGAAAAATGTTGCTAGATTAATACTGCTATTATGGCAGCCTTTCGTTTGGTATAGGTGTGGGTTGCATTTTATTCGCCGGAGAGAAACATGTTGCTAGATAATTAACGACTTTAATGTTTAGCCACTTATTTAATATCGGTTATGGATTGGTAGTTGAAGTTTTACGATTGACGGTGCTTCGATTTGATTTGGTTTCTTTTTCAGGTAGAATAAAAATGCTTAATTATTAACGCTCTTATGTTTGAGGCATTGGTTTTTTGACAGTGTGGGATTGTTATCAGATGTTTTAAGATTGACGATGCTTCGAGTTGCCATCATTGTATTTGCCAGAGAGAAAAATGTTGCTAGATTAATACTGCTATTATGGCAGCCTTTCGTTTGGTATAGGTGTGGGTTGCATTTTATTCGCCGGAGAGAAACATGTTGCTACATAATTAACGACTTTAATGTTTAGCCACTTATTTGATATCGGTTATGGATTGGTAGTTGACGTTTTACGATTGACGGTGCTTCCAGTTGCCTGCATTGTATTTGCCAGAGAGAAAAATGTTGCTAGATTAATACTGCTATTATGGCAGCCTTTCGTTTGGTATAGGTGTGGGTTGCATTTTATTTGCCGGAGAGAAACATGTTGCTAGATAATTAACGACTTTAATGTTTAGCCACTTATTTGATATCGGTTATGGATTGGTAGTTGAAGTTTTACGATTGACGGTGCTTCCAGTTGCCTTCATTGTATTTGCCAGAGAGAAAAATGTTGCTAGATAATTAACGACTTTAATGTTTAGCCACTTATTTAATATCGGTTATGGATTGGTAGTTGAAGTTTTACGATTGACGGTGCTTCGATTTGATTTGGTTTCTTTTTCAGGTAGAAAAAAAATGCTTAATTATTAACGCTCTTATGTTTGAGGCATTGGTCTTTTGACAGTGTGGGATTGTTATCAGATGTTTTACGATTGACGATGCTTCCAGTGGCCTTCATTTTATTAGCGAGGTGGGAAATGGTTCTAAACTATTCACGGTCTTATATTTGAACAATTGTTTTGTGTTGGTGCTGGATTAGTAGTTGATATTATACAATTAACGATGCTTTCAGTTGCCTGGTTTTTATTTGGCAAGGAGGAACATGTTGCTAGACTAATAGCGCTCTTATATTTAGCAATTTGTTCAGTATTAGCGAGGGATTAAAATGAGATATTTTGCGATTGACGATGCTTCGATTTGATTTGGTTCCTTTTTCAGGTAGAAAAAAAATGCTTAATTATTAACGCTCTTATGTTTGAGGCATTGGTTTTTTGACAGTGTGGGATTGTTATCAGATGTTTTACGATTGACGATGCTTCCAGTGGCCTTCATTTTATTAGCGAGGTGGGAAATGGTTCTAAACTATTCACGGTCTTATATTTGAGCAATTGTTATGTGTTGGTGCTGGATTAGTAGTTGAAGTTTTACGATTGACGGTGCTTCCAGTTGCCTGCATTGTATTTGCCAGAGAGAAAAATGTTGCTAGATTAATACTGCTATTATGGCAGCCTTTCGTTTGGTATAGGTGTGGGTTGCATTTTATTCGCCGGAGAGAAACATGTTGCTAGATAATTAACGACTTTAATGTTTAGCCACTTATTTGATATCGGTTTTGGATTGGTAGTTGAAGTTTTACGATTGACGGTGCTTCCAGTTGCCTGCATTGTATTTGCCAGAGAGAAAAATGTTGCTAGATTAATACTGCTATTATGGCAGCCTTTCGTTTGGTATAGGTGTGGGTTGCATTTTATTCGCCGGAGAGAAACATGTTGCTAGATAATTAACGACTTTAATGTTTAGCCACTTATTTAAAATGGGTTATGGATTGGTAGTTGAAGTTTTACGATTGACGGTGCTTCGATTTGATTTGGTTTCTTTTTCAGGTAGAAAAAAAATGCTTAATTATTAACGCTCTTATGTTTGAGGCATTGGTCTTTTGACAGTGTGGGATTGTTATCAGATGTTTTACGATTGACGATGCTTCCAGTGGCCTTTATTTTATTAGCGAGGTGGGAAATGGTTCTAAACTATTCACGGTCTTATATTTGAACAATTGTTTTGTGTTGGTGCTGGATTAGTAGTTGATATTATACGATTAACGATGCTTTCAGTAGCCTGGTTTTTATTTGGCAAGGAGGAACATGTTGCTAGACTAATAGCGCTCTTATATTTAGCAATTTGTTCAGTATTAGCGAGGGATTAAAATGAGATATTTTGCGATTGACGATGCTTCGATTTGATTTGGTTTCTTTTTCAGGTAGAAAAAAAATGCTTAATTATTAACGCTCTTATGTTTGAGGCATTGGTTTTTTGACAGTGTGGGATTGTTATCAGATGTTTTACGATTGACGATGCTTCCAGTGGCCTTCATTTTATTAGCGAGGTGGGAAATGGTTCTAAACTATTCACGGTCTTATATTTGAGCAATTGTTTTGTGTTGGTGCTAGATTAGTAGTTGAAGTTTTACGATTGACGGTGCTTCCAGTTGCCTGCATTGTATTTGCCAGAAAGAAAAATGTTGCTAGATTAATACTGCTATTATGGCATCCTTTCGTTTGGTATAGGTGTGGGTTGCATTTTATTTGCCGGAGAGAAACAGGTTGCTAGATAATTAACGACTTTAATGTTTAGCCACTTATTTGATATCGGTTATGGATTGGTAGTTGAAGTTTTTGGATTGACGGTGCTTGCAGGTGCCTGCATTGTATTTGCCAGAGAGAAAAATGTTGCTAGATTAATACTGCTATTATGGCAGCCTTTCGTTTGGTATAGGTGTGGGTTGCATTTTATTCGCCGGAGAGAAACATGTTGCTAGATAATTAACGACTTTAATGTTTAGCCACTTATTTGATATCGGTTTTGGATTGGTAGTTGAAGTTTTACGATTGACGGTGCTTCCAGTTGCCTGCATTGTATTTGCCAGAGAGAAAAATGTTGCTAGATTAATACTGCTATTATGGCAGCCTTTCGTTTGGTATAGGTGTGGGTTGCATTTTATTCGCCGGAGAGAAACATGTTGCTAGATAATTAACGACTTTAATGTTTAGCCACTTATTTAAAATGGGTTATGGATTGGTAGTTGAAGTTTTACGATTGACGGTGCTTCGATTTGATTTGGTTTCTTTTTCAGGTAGAAAAAAAATGCTTAATTATTAACGCTCTTATGTTTGAGGCATTGGTCTTTTGACAGTGTGGGATTGTTATCAGATGTTTTACGATTGACGATGCTTCCAGTGGCCTTCATTTTATTAGCGAGGTGGGAAATGGTTCTAAACTATTCACGGTCTTATATTTGAACAATTGTTTTGTGTTGGTGCTGGATTAGTAGTTGATATTATACGATTAACGATGCTTTCAGTTGCCTGGTTTTTATTTGGCAAGGAGGAACATGTTGCTAGACTAATAGCGCTCTTATATTTAGCAATTTGTTCAGTATTAGCGAGGGATTAAAATGAGATATTTTGCGATTGACGATGCTTCGATTTGATTTGGTTTCTTTTTCAGGTAGAAAAAAAATGCTTAATTATTAACGCTCTTATGTTTGAGGCATTGGTTTTTTGACAGTGTGGGATTGTTATCAGATGTTTTACGATTGACGATGCTTCCAGTGGCCTTAATTTTATTAGCGAGGTGGGAAATGGTTCTAAACTATTCACGGTCTTATATTTGAGCAATTGTTTTGTGTTGGTGCTGGATTAGTAGTTGAAGTTTTACGATTGACGGTGCTTCCAGTTGCCTGCATTGTATTTGCCAGAGAGAAAAATGTTGCTAGATTAATACTGCTATTATGGCAGCCTTTCGTTTGGTATAGGTGTGGGTTGCATTTTATTCGCCGGAGAGAAACATGTTGCTAGATAATTAACGACTTTAATGTTTAGCCACTTATTTAATATCGGTTATGGATTGGTAGTTGAAGTTTTACGATTGACGGTGCTTCGATTTGATTTGGTTTCTTTTTCAGGTAGAATAAAAATGCTTAATTATTAACGCTCTTATGTTTGAGGCATTGGTTTTTTGACAGTGTGGGATTGTTATCAGATGTTTTACGATTGACGATGCTTCCAGTGGCCTTAATTTTATTAGCGAGGTGGGAAATGGTTCTAAACTATTCACGGTCTTATATTTGAGCAATTGTTTTGTGTTGGTGCTGGATTAGTAGTTGAAGTTCTACGATTGACGGTGCTTCCAGTTGCCTGCATTGTATTTGCCAAAGAGAAAAATGTTGCTAGATTAATACTGCTATTATGGCAGCCTTTCGTTTGGTATAGGTGTGGGTTGCATTTTATTCGCCGGAGAGAAACATGTTGCTAGATAATTAACCACTTTATTGTTTAGCCACTTATTTAATATCGGTTATGGATTGGTAGTTGAAGTTTTACGATTGACGGTGCTTCGATTTGATTTGGTTTCTTTTTTAGGTTGAAAAAAAATGCTTAATTATTAACGCTCTTATGTTTGAGGCATTGGTTTTTTGACAGTGTGGGATTGTTATCAGATGTTTTAAGATTGACGATGCTTCGAGTTGCCATCATTGTATTTGCCAGAGAGAAAAATGTTGCTAGATTAATACTGCTATTATGGCAGCCTTTCGTTTGGTATAGGTGTGGGTTGCATTTTATTCGCCGGAGAGAAACATGTTGCTACATAATTAACGACTTTAATGTTTAGCCACTTATTTGATATCGGTTATGGATTGGTAGTTGACGTTTTACGATTGACGGTGCTTCCAGTTGCCTGCATTGTATTTGCCAGAGAGAAAAATGTTGCTAGATTAATACTGCTATTATGGCAGCCTTTCGTTTGGTATAGGTGTGGGTTGCATTTTATTTGCCGGAGAGAAACATGTTGCTAGATAATTAACGACTTTAATGTTTAGCCACTTATTTGATATCGGTTATGGATTGGTAGTTGAAGTTTTACGATTGACGGTGCTTCCAGTTGCCTGCATTGTATTTGCCAGAGAGAAAAATGTTGCTAGATAATTAACGACTTTAATGTTTAGCCACTTATTTAATATCGGTTATGGATTGGTAGTTGAAGTTTTACGATTGACGGTGCTTCGATTTGATTTGGTTTCTTTTTCAGGTAGAAAAAAAATGCTTAATTATTAACGCTCTTATGTTTGAGGCATTGGTCTTTTGACAGTGTGGGATTGTTATCAGATGTTTTACGATGGACGATGCTTCCAGTGGCCTTCATTTTATTAGCGAGGTGGGAAATGGTTCTAAACTATTCACGGTCTTATATTTGAACAATTGTTTTGTGTTGGTGCTGGATTAGTAGTTGATATTATACGATTAACGATGCTTTCAGTTGCCTGGTTTTTATTTGGCAAGGAGGAACATGTTGCTAGACTAATAGCGCTCTTATATTTAGCAATTTGTTCAGTATTAGCGAGGGATTAAAATGAGATATTTTGCGATTGACGATGCTTCGATTTGATTTGGTTTCTTTTTCAGGTAGAAAAAAAATGCTTAATTATTAACGCTCTTATGTTTGAGGCATTGGTTTTTTGACAGTGTGGGATTGTTATCAGATGTTTTACGATTGACGATGCTTCGAGTTGCCATCATTGTATTTGCCAGAGAGAAAAATGTTGCTAGATTAATACTGCTATTATGGCAGCCTTTCGTTTGGTATAGGTGTGGGTTGCATTTTATTCGCCGAGAGAAACATGTTGCTAGATAATTAACGACTTTAATGTTTAGCCACTTATTTGATATCGGTCTTGGATTGGTAATTGAACTTTTACGATTGACGGTGCTTCCAGTTGCCTGCATTGTATTTGCCAGAGAGAAAAATGTTGCTAGATTAATACTGCTATTATGGCAGCCTTTCGTTTGGTATAGGTGTGGGTTGCATTTTATTTGCCGGAGAGAAACATGTTGCTAGATAATTAACGACTTTAATGTTTAGCCACTTATTTGATATCGGTTATGGATTGGTAGTTGAAGTTTTACGATTGACGGTGCTTCGATTTGATTTGGTTTCTTTTTCAGGTAGAAAAAAAATGCTTAATTATTAACGCTCTTATGTTTGAGGCATTGGTCTTTTGACAGTGTGGGATTGTTATCAGATGTTTTACGATTGACGATGCTTCCAGTGGCCTTTATTTTATTAGCGAGGTGGGAAATGGTTCTAAACTATTCACGGTCTTATATTTGAACAATTGTTTTGTGTTGGTGCTGGATTAGTAGTTGATATTATACGATTAACGATGCTTTCAGTTGCCTGGTTTTTATTTGGCAAGGAGGAACATGTTGCTAGACTAATAGCGCTCTTATATTTAGCAATTTGTTCAGTATTAGCGAGGGATTAAAATGAGATATTTTGCGATTGACGATGCTTCGATTTGATTTGGTTTCTTTTTCAGGTAGAAAAAAAATGCTTAATTATTAACGCTCTTATGTTTGAGGCATTGGTTTTTTGACAGTGTGGGATTGTTATCAGATGTTTTACGATTGACGATGCTTCCAGTGGCCTTCATTTTATTAGCGAGGTGGGAAATGGTTCTAAACTATTCACGGTCTTATATTTGAGCAATTGTTTTGTGTTGGTGCTGGATTAGTAGTTGAAGTTTTACGATTGACGGTGCTTCCAGTTGCCTGCATTGTATTTGCCAGAAAGAAAAATGTTGCTAGATTAATACTGCTATTATGGCAGCCTTTCGTTTGGTATAGGTGTGGGTTGCATTTTATTTGCCGGAGAGAAACAGGTTGCTAGATAATTAACGACTTTAATGTTTAGCCACTTATTTGATATCGGTTATGGATTGGTAGTTGAAGTTTTAAGATTGACGGTGCTTGCAGGTGCCTGCATTGTATTTGCCAGAGAGAAAAATGTTGCTAGATTAATACTGCTATTATGGCAGCCTTTCGTTTGGTATAGGTGTGGGTTGCATTTTATTCGCCGGAGAGAAACATGTTGCTAGATAATTAACGACTTTAATGTTTAGCCACTTATTTGATATCGGTTTTGAATTGGTAGTTGAAGTTTTACGATTGACGGTGCTTCCAGTTGCCTGCATTGTATTTGCCAGAGAGAAAAATGTTGCTAGATTAATACTGCTATTATGGCAGCCTTTCGTTTGGTATAGGTGTGGGTTGCATTTTATTCGCCGGAGAGAAACATGTTGCTAGATAATTAACGACTTTAATGTTTAGCCACTTATTTAAAATGGGTTATGGATTGGTAGTTGAAGTTTTACGATTGACGGTGCTTCGATTTGATTTGGTTTCTTTTTCAGGTAGAAAAAAAATGCTTAATTATTAACGCTCTTATGTTTGAGGCATTGGTCTTTTGACAGTGTGGGATTGTTATCAGATGTTTTACGATTGACGATGCTTCCAGTGGCCTTCATTTTATTAGCGAGGTGGGAAATGGTTCTAAACTATTCACGGTCTTATATTTGAACAATTGTTTTGTGTTGGTGCTGGATTAGTAGTTGATATTATACGATTAACGATGCTTTCAGTTGCCTGGTTTTTATTTGGCAAGGAGGAACATGTTGCTAGACTAATAGCGCTCTTATATTTAGCAATTTTTTCAGTATTAGCGGAGGATTAAAATGAGATATTTTGCGATTGACGATGCTTCGATTTGATTTGGTTTCTTTTTCAGGTAGAAAAAAAATGCTTAATTATTAACGCTCTTATGTTTGAGGCATTGGTTTTTTGACAGTGTGGGATTGTTATCAGATGTTTTACGATTGACGATGCTTCCAGTGGCCTTCATTTTATTAGCGAGGTGGGAAATGGTTCTAAACTATTCACGGTCTTATATTTGAGCAATTGTTTTGTGTTGGTGCTGGATTAGTAGTTGAAGTTTTACGATTGACGGTGCTTCCAGTTGCCTGCATTGTATTTGCCAGAGAGAAAAATGTTGCTAGATTAATACTGCTATTATGGCAGCCTTTCGTTTGGTATAGGTGTGGGTTGCATTTTATTCGCCGGAGAGAAACATGTTGCTAGATAATTAACGACTTTAATGTTTAGCCACTTATTTAATATCGGTTATGGATTGGTAGTTGAAGTTTTACGATTGACGGTGCTTCGATTTGATTTGGTTTCTTTTTCAGGTAGAATAAAAATGC
This sequence comes from Acanthosoma haemorrhoidale, assembly GCA_930367205.1. Lineage (NCBI taxonomy): Eukaryota > Metazoa > Arthropoda > Insecta > Hemiptera > Acanthosomatidae > Acanthosoma > Acanthosoma haemorrhoidale. The sequence continues at coordinate 26,243,868 of OV884009.1, read as the reverse complement.
TTAATTATTAACGCTCTTATGTTTGAGGCATTGGTTTTTTGACAGTGTGGGATGGTTATCAGATGTTTTACGATTGACGATGCTTCCAGTGGCCTTAATTTTATTAGCGAGGTGGGAAATGGTTCTAAACTATTCACGGTCTTATATTTGAGCAATTGTTTTGTGTTGGTGCTGGATTAGTAGTTGAAGTTTTACGATTGACGGTGCTTCCAGTTGCCTGCATTGTATTTGCCAAAGAGAAAAATGTTGCTAGATTAATACTGCTATTATGGCAGCCTTTCGTTTGGTATAGGTGTGGGTTGCATTTTATTCGCCGGAGAGAAACATGTTGCTAGATAATTAACCACTTTATTGTTTAGCCACTTATTTAATATCGGTTATGGATTGGTAGTTGAAGTTTTACGATTGACGGTGCTTCGATTTGATTTGGTTTCTTTTGTAGGTTGAAAAAAAATGCTTAATTATTAACGCTCTTATGTTTGAGGCATTGGTTTTTTGACAGTGTGGGATTGTTATCAGATGTTTTAAGATTGACGATGCTTCGAGTTGCCATCATTGTATTTGCCAGAGAGAAAAATGTTGCTAGATTAATACTGCTATTATGGCAGCCTTTCGTTTGGTATAGGTGTGGGTTGCATTTTATTCGCCGGAGAGAAACATGTTGCTACATAATTAACGACTTTAATGTTTAGCCACTTATTTGATATCGGTTATGGATTGGTAGTTGACGTTTTACGATTGACGGTGCTTCCAGTTGCCTGCATTGTATTTGCCAGAGAGAAAAATGTTGCTAGATAATTAACGACTTTAATGTTTAGCCACTTATTTAATATCGGTTATGGATTGGTAGTTGAAGTTTTACGATTGACGGTGCTTCGATTTGATTTGGTTTCTTTTTCAGGTAGAAAAAAAATGCTTAATTATTAACGCTCTTATGTTTGAGGCATTGGTCTTTTGACAGTGTGGGATTGTTATCAGATGTTTTACGATTGACGATGCTTCCAGTGGCCTTCATTTTATTAGCGAGGTGGGAAATGGTTCTAAACTATTCACGGTCTTATATTTGAACAATTGTTTTGTGTTGGTGCTGGATTAGTAGTTGATATTATACGATTAACGATGCTTTCAGTTGCCTGGTTTTTATTTGGCAAGGAGGAACATGTTGCTAGACTAATAGCGCTCTTATATTTAGCAATTTGTTCAGTATTAGCGAGGGATTAAAATGAGATATTTTGCGATTGACGATGCTTCGATTTGATTTGGTTTCTTTTTCAGGTAGAAAAAAAATGCTTAATTATTAACGCTCTTATGTTTGAGGCATTGGTTTTTTGACAGTGTGGGATTGTTATCAGATGTTTTACGATTGACGATGCTTCCAGTGGCCTTCATTTTATTAGCGAGGTGGGAAATGGTTCTAAACTATTCACGGTCTTATATTTGAACAATGGTTTTGTGTTGGTGCTGGATTAGTAGTTGATATTATACGATTAACGATGCTTTCAGTTGCCTGGTTTTTATTTGGCAAGGAGGAACATGTTGCTAGACTAATAGCGCTCTTATATTTAGCAATTTGTTCAGTATTAGCGAGGGATTAAAATGAGATATTTTGCGATTGACGATGCTTCGATTTGATTTGGTTTCTTTTTCAGGTAGAAAAAAAATGCTTAATTATTAACGCTCTTATGATTGAGGCATTGGTCTTTTGACAGTCTGGGATTGATATCAGATGTTTTACGATTGACGATGCTTCCAGTGGCCTTCATTTTATTAGCGAGGTGGGAAATGGTTCTAAACTATTCACGGTCTTATATTTGAACAATTGTTTTGTGTTGGTGCTGGATTAGTAGTTGATATTATACGATTAACGATGCTTTCAGTTGCCTGGTTTTTATTTGGCAAGGAGGAACATGTTGCTAGACTAATAGCGCTCTTATATTTAGCAATTTGTTCAGTATTAGCGTGGGATTAAAATGAGATATTTAGCGATTAACGATGCTTCGAGTTGACTTTATGTTATTAGCGAGGTAGGAAAATGTTTGCTAAACTATTCACAGTCTTATGTTTGAGCCATTGTTTTTTAGTTGGTTTTGGATTGGTAGTTGATGTTTTACGAATGACGGTTTTTTGATTTAATTTCGTTTATTCGCCAGGTAGAAAAATAACGCTAAATTATTATCACTGTTATGATTAAGCTATGGTTTAGGATTGGTAGTAAAAGCGCTCTTATGTTTAGCCACTTATTTGGTATCGGTAATGGATAGGTAGTTGAAGTTTTTTGACTGACGTTGCTTCGAGTTGCCTTCATTTTATTAGCGAGGTAAGAAAATGTTGCTAAACTATTCACGGTCATATGTTTGAGCCAGTGTTTTTTAGTTGGTGTTGGATTGGTAGTTGATGTTTTACGATTGACGATGATTCGTGTTGCCTTCATTAGATTTGCCAGGTAGAAAAATGTTTCTAATTTGTTCACGCCTTTATGTTTAGGATATTTGTTTTGTATCGGTTATGGATTGGTAGTTGAAGTTTTATATTGACGTTGCTTCGAGTTGCCTGCCTCGTATTTGCCAGAGAGAAAAATGTTGCTGGATTAATACTGCTATTATGGCAGCCTTTCGTTTGGTATTGGCGTGGGTTGCATTTTATTCGCCGGAGAGAAACATGTTGCTAGATAATTAACCACTTTAATGTTTAGCCACTTATTTAATATCGGTTATGGATTGGTAGTTGAAGTTTTACGATTGACGGTGCTTCGATTTGATTTGGTTTCTTTTTTAGGTTGAAAAAAAATGCTTAATTATTATCGCTCTTATGTTTGAGGCATTGGTTTTTTGACAGTGTGGGATTGTTATCAGATGTTTTAAGATTGACGATGCTTCGAGTTGCCATCATTGTATTTGCCAGAGAGAAAAATGTTGCTAGATTAATACTGCTATTATGGCAGCCTTTCGTTTGGTATAGGTGTGGGTTGCATTTTATTCGCCGGAGAGAAACATGTTGCTAGATAATTAACGACTTTAATGTTTAGCCACTTATTTGATATCGGTCTTGGATTGGTAATTGAACTTTTACGATTGACGGTGCTTCCAGTTGCCTGCATTGTATTTGCCAGAGAGAAAAATGTTGCTAGATTAATACTGCTATTATGGCAGCCTTTCGTTTGGTATAGGTGTGGGTTGCATTTTATTTGCCGGAGAGAAACATGTTGCTAGATAATTAACGACTTTAATGTTTAGCCACTTATTTGATATCGGTTATGGATTGGTAGTTGAAGTTTTAAGATTGACGGTGCTTGCAGGTGCCTGCATTGTATTTGCCAGAGAGAAAAATGTTGCTAGATTAATACTGCTATTATGGCAGCCTTTCGTTTGGTATAGGTGTGGGTTGCATTTTATTCGCCGGAGAGAAACATATTGCTAGATAATTAACGACTTTAATGTTTAGCCACTTATTTGATATCGGTTTTGGATTGGTAGTTGAAGTTTTACGATTGACGGTGCTTCCAGTTGCCTGCATTGTATTTGCCAGAGAGAAAAATGTTGCTAGATTAATACTGCTATTATGGCAGCCTTTCGTTTGGTATAGGTGTGGGTTGCATTTTATTCGCCGGAGAGAAACATGTTGCTAGATAATTAACGACTTTAATGTTTAGCCACTTATTTAAAATGGGTTATGGATTGGTAGTTGAAGTTTTACGATTGACGGTGCTTCGATTTGATTTGGTTTCTTTTTCAGGTAGAAAAAAAATGCTTAATTATTAACGCTCTTATGTTTGAGGCATTGGTCTTTTGACAGTGTGGGATTGTTATCAGATGTTTTACGATTGACGATGCTTCCAGTGGCCTTCATTTTATTAGCGAGGTGGGAAATGGTTCTAAACTATTCACGGTCTTATATTTGAACAATTGTTTTGTGTTGGTGCTGGATTAGTAGTTGATATTATACGATTAACGATGCTTTCAGTTGCCTGGTTTTTATTTGGCAAGGAGGAACATGTTGCTAGACTAATAGCGCTCTTATATTTAGCAATTTGTTCAGTATTAGCGAGGGATTAAAATGAGATATTTTGCGATTGACGATCTTCGATTTGATTTGGTTTCTTTTTCAGGTAGAAAAAAAATGCTTAATTATTAACGCTCTTATGTTTGAGGCATTGGTTTTTTGACAGTGTGGGATTGTTATCAGATGTTTTACGATTGACGATGCTTCCAGTGGCCTTCATTTTATTAGCGAGGTGGGAAATGGTTCTAAACTATTCACGGTCTTATATTTGAGCAATTGTTTTGTGTTGGTGCTGGATTAGTAGTTGAAGTTTTACGATTGACGGTGCTTCCAGTTGCCTGCATCGTATTTGCCAGAGAGAAAAATGTTGCTAGATTAATACTGCTATTATGGCAGCCTTTCGTTTGGTATAGGTGTGGGTTGCATTTTATTCGCCGGAGAGAAACATATTGCTAGATAATTAACGACTTTAATGTTTAGCCACTTATTTGATATCGGTTTTGGATTGGTAGTTGAAGTTTTACGATTGACGGTGCTTCCAGTTGCCTGCATTGTATTTGCCAGAGAGAAAAATGTTGCTAGATTAATACTGCTATTATGGCAGCCTTTCGTTTGGTATAGGTGTGGGTTGCATTTTATTCGCCGGAGAGAAACATGTTGCTAGATAATTAACGACTTTAATGTTTAGCCACTTATTTGATATCGGTTTTGGATTGGTAGTTGAAGTTTTACGATTGACGGTGCTTCCAGTTGCCTGCATTGTATTTGCCAGAGAGAAAAATGTTGCTAGATTAATACTGCTATTATGGCAGCCTTTCGTTTGGTATAGGTGTGGGTTGCATTTTATTCGCCGGAGAGAAACATGTTGCTAGATAATTAACGACTTTAATGTTTAGCCACTTATTTAAAATGGGTTATGGATTGGTAGTTGAAGTTTTACGATTGACGGTGCTTCGATTTGATTTGGTTTCTTTTTCAGGTAGAAAAAAAATGCTTAATTATTAACGCTCTTATGTTTGAGGCATTGGTCTTTTGACAGTGTGGGATTGTTATCAGATGTTTTACGATTGACGATGCTTCCAGTGGCCTTCATTTTATTAGCGAGGTGGGAAATGGTTCTAAACTATTCACGGTCTTATATTTGAACAATTGTTTTGTGTTGGTGCTGGATTAGTAGTTGATATTATACGATTAACGATGCTTTCAGTTGCCTGGTTTTTATTTGGCAAGGAGGAACATGTTGCTAGACTAATAGCGCTCTTATATTTAGCAATTTGTTCAGTATTAGCGAGGGATTAAAATGAGATATTTTGCGATTGACGATGCTTCGATTTGATTTGGTTTCTTTTTCAGGTAGAAAAAAAATGCTTAATTATTAACGCTCTTATGTTTGAGGCATTGGTTTTTTGACAGTGTGGGATTGTTATCAGATGTTTTACGATTGACGATGCTTCCAGTGGCCTTCATTTTATTAGCGAGGTGGGAAATGGTTCTAAACTATTCACGGTCTTATATTTGATCAATTGTTTTGTGTTGGTGCTGGATTAGTAGTTGAAGTTTTACGATTGACGGTGCTTCCAGTTGCCTGCATTGTATTTGCCAGAGAGAAAAATGTTGCTAGATTAATACTGCTATTATGGCAGCCTTTCGTTTGGTATGGGTGTGGGTTGCATTTTATTCGCCGGAGAGAAACATGTTGCTAGATAATTAACGACTTTAATGTTTAGCCACTTATTTAAAATGGGTTATGGATTGGTAGTTGAAGTTTTACGATTGACGGTGCTTCGATTTGATTTGGTTTCTTTTTCAGGTAGAAAAAAAATGCTTAATTATTAACGCTCTTATGTTTGAGGCATTGGTCTTTTGACAGTGTGGGATTGTTATCAGATGTTTTACGATTGACGATGCTTCCAGTGGCCTTCATTTTATTAGCGAGGTGGGAAATGGTTCTAAACTATTCACGGTCTTATATTTGAACAATTGTTTTGTGTTGGTGCTGGATTAGTAGTTGATATTATACGATTAACGATGCTTTCAGTTGCCTGGTTTTTATTTGGCAAGGAGGAACATGTTGCTAGACTAATAGCGCTCTTATATTTAGCAATTTGTTCAGTATTAGCGAGGGATTAAAATGAGATATTTTGCGATTGACGATGCTTCGATTTGATTTGGTTTCTTTTTCAGGTAGAAAAAAAATGCTTAATTATTAACGCTCTTATGTTTGAGGCATTGGTTTTTTGACAGTGTGGGATTGTTATCAGATGTTTTACGATTGACGATGCTTCCAGTGGCCTTAATTTTATTAGCGAGGTGGGAAATGGTTCTAAACTATTCACGGTCTTATATTTGAGCAATTGTTTTGTGTTGGTGCTGGATTAGTAGTTGAAGTTTTACGATTGACGGTGCTTCCAGTTGCCTGCATTGTATTTGCCAAAGAGAAAAATGTTGCTAGATTAATACTGCTATTATGGCAGCCTTTCGTTTGGTATAGGTGTGGGTTGCATTTTATTCGCCGGAGAGAAACATGTTGCTAGATAATTAACGACTTTAATGTTTAGCCACTTATTTAATATCGGTTATGGATTGGTAGTTGAAGTTTTACGATTGACGGTGCTTCGATTTGATTTGGTTTCTTTTTCAGGTAGAATAAAAATGCTTAATTATTAACGCTCTTATGTTTGAGGCATTGGTTTTTTGACAGTGTGGGATTGTTATCAGATGTTTTACGATTGACGATGCTTCCAGTGGCCTTAATTTTATTAGCGAGGTGGGAAATGGTTCTAAACTATTCACGGTCTTATATTTGAGCAATTGTTTTGTGTTGGTGCTGGATTAGTAGTTGAAGTTCTACGATTGACGGTGCTTCCAGTTGCCTGCATTGTATTTGCCAAAGAGAAAAATGTTGCTAGATTAATACTGCTATTATGGCAGCCTTTCGTTTGGTATAGGTGTGGGTTGCATTTTATTCGCCGGAGAGAAACATGTTGCTAGATAATTAACCACTTTATTGTTTAGCCACTTATTTAATATCGGTTATGGATTGGTAGTTGAAGTTTTACGATTGACGGTGCTTCGATTTGATTTGGTTTCTTTTTTAGGTTGAAAAAAAATGCTTAATTATTAACGCTCTTATGTTTGAGGCATTGGTTTTTTGACAGTGTGGGATTGTTATCAGATGTTTTAAGATTGACGATGCTTCGAGTTGCCATCATTGTATTTGCCAGAGAGAAAAATGTTGCTAGATTAATACTGCTATTATGGCAGCCTTTCGTTTGGTATAGGTGTGGGTTGCATTTTATTCGCCGGAGAGAAACATGTTGCTACATAATTAACGACTTTAATGTTTAGCCACTTATTTGATATCGGTTATGGATTGGTAGTTGACGTTTTACGATTGACGGTGCTTCCAGTTGCCTGCATTGTATTTGCCAGAGAGAAAAATGTTGCTAGATTAATACTGCTATTATGGCAGCCTTTCGTTTGGTATAGGTGTGGGTTGCATTTTATTTGCCGGAGAGAAACATGTTGCTAGATAATTAACGACTTTAATGTTTAGCCACTTATTTGATATCGGTTAAGGATTGGTAGTTGAAGTTTTACGATTGACGGTGCTTCCAGTTGCCTGCATTGTATTTGCCAGAGAGAAAAATGTTGCTAGATAATTAACGACTTTAATGTTTAGCCACTTATTTAATATCGGTTATGGATTGGTAGTTGAAGTTTTACGATTGACGGTGCTTCGATTTGATTTGGTTTCTTTTTCAGGTAGAAAAAAAATGCTTAATTATTAACGCTCTTATGTTTGAGGCATTGGTCTTTTGACAGTGTGGGATTGTTATCAGATGTTTTACGATGGACGATGCTTCCAGTGGCCTTCATTTTATTAGCGAGGTGGGAAATGGTTCTAACTTATTCACGGTCTTATATTTGAACAATTGTTTTGTGTTGGTGCTGGATTAGTAGTTGATATTATACGATTAACGATGCTTTCAGTTGCCTGGTTTTTATTTGGCAAGGAGGAACATGTTGCTAGACTAATAGCGCTCTTATATTTAGCAATTTGTTCAGTATTAGCGAGGGATTAAAATGAGATATTTTGCGATTGACGATGCTTCGATTTGATTTGGTTTCTTTTCAGGTAGAAAAAAAATGCTTAATTATTAACGCTCTTATGTTTGAGGCATTGGTTTTTTGACAGTGTGGGATTGTTATCAGATGTTTTACGATTGACGATGCTTCGAGTTGCCATCATTGTATTTGCCAGAGAGAAAAATGTTGCTAGATTAATACTGCTATTATGGCAGCCTTTCGTTTGGTATAGGTGTGGGTTGCATTTTATTCGCCGGAGAGAAACATGTTGCTAGATAATTAACGACTTTAATGTTTAGCCACTTATTTGATATCGGTCTTGGATTGGTAATTGAACTTTTACGATTGACGGTGCTTCCAGTTGCCTGCATTGTATTTGCCAGAGAGAAAAATGTTGCTAGATTAATACTGCTATTATGGCAGCCTTTCGTTTGGTATAGGTGTGGGTTGCATTTTATTTGCCGGAGAGAAACATGTTGCTAGATAATTAACGACTTTAATGTTTAGCCACTTATTTGATATCGGTTATGGATTGGTAGTTGAAGTTTTACGATTGACGGTGCTTCGATTTGATTTGGTTTCTTTTTCAGGTAGAAAAAAAATGCTTAATTATTAACGCTCTTATGTTTGAGGCATTGGTCTTTTGACAGTGTGGGATTGTTATCAGATGTTTTACGATTGACGATGCTTCCAGTGGCCTTTATTTTATTAGCGAGGTGGGAAATGGTTCTAAACTATTCACGGTCTTATATTTGAACAATTGTTTTGTGTTGGTGCTGGATTAGTAGTTGATATTATACGATTAACGATGCTTTCAGTTGCCTGGTTTTTATTTGGCAAGGAGGAACATGTTGCTAGACTAATAGCGCTCTTATATTTAGCAATTTGTTCAGTATTAGCGAGGGATTAAAATGAGATATTTTGCGATTGACGATGCTTCGATTTGATTTGGTTTCTTTTTCAGGTAGAAAAAAAATGCTTAATTATTAACGCTCTTATGTTTGAGGCATTGGTTTTTTGACAGTGTGGGATTGTTATCAGATGTTTTACGATTGACGATGCTTCCAGTGGCCTTCATTTTATTAGCGAGGTGGGAAATGGTTCTAAACTATTCACGGTCTTATATTTGAGCAATTGTTTTGTGTTGGTGCTGGATTAGTAGTTGAAGTTTTACGATTGACGGTGCTTCCAGTTGCCTGCATTGTATTTGCCAGAAAGAAAAATGTTGCTAGATTAATACTGCTATTATGGCAGCCTTTCGTTTGGTATAGGTGTGGGTTGCATTTTATTTGCCGGAGAGAAACAGGTTGCTAGATAATTAACGACTTTAATGTTTAGCCACTTATTTGATATCGGTTATGGATTGGTAGTTGAAGTTTTAAGATTGACGGTGCTTGCAGGTGCCTGCATTGTATTTGCCAGAGAGAAAAATGTTGCTAGATTAATACTGCTATTATGGCAGCCTTTCGTTTGGTATAGGTGTGGGTTGCATTTTATTCGCCGGAGAGAAACATGTTGCTAGATAATTAACGACTTTAATGTTTAGCCACTTATTTGATATCGGTTTTGAATTGGTAGTTGAAGTTTTACGATTGACGGTGCTTCCAGTTGCCTGCATTGTATTTGCCAGAGAGAAAAATGTTGCTAGATTAATACTGCTATTATGGCAGCCTTTCGTTTGGTATAGGTGTGGGTTGCATTTTATTCGCCGGAGAGAAACATGTTGCTAGATAATTAACGACTTTAATGTTTAGCCACTTATTTAAAATGGGTTATGGATTGGTAGTTGAAGTTTTACGATTGACGGTGCTTCGATTTGATTTGGTTTCTTTTTCAGGTAGAAAAAAAATGCTTAATTATTAACGCTCTTATGTTTGAGGCATTGGTCTTTTGACAGTGTGGGATTGTTATCAGATGTTTTACGATTGACGATGCTTCCAGTGGCCTTCATTTTATTAGCGAGGTGGGAAATGGTTCTAAACTATTCACGGTCTTATATTTGAACAATTGTTTTGTGTTGGTGCTGGATTAGTAGTTGATATTATACGATTAACGATGCTTTCAGTTGCCTGGTTTTTATTTGGCAAGGAGGAACATGTTGCTAGACTAATAGCGCTCTTATATTTAGCAATTTGTTCAGTATTAGCGAGGGATTAAAATGAGATATTTTGCGATTGACGATGCTTCGATTTGATTTGGTTTCTTTTTCAGGTAGAAAAAAAATGCTTAATTATTAACGCTCTTATGTTTGAGGCATTGGTTTTTTGACAGTGTGGGATTGTTATCAGATGTTTTACGATTGACGATGCTTCCAGTGGCCTTCATTTTATTAGCGAGGTGGGAAATGGTTCTAAACTATTCACGGTCTTATATTTGAGCAATTGTTTTGTGTTGGTGCTGGATTAGTAGTTGAAGTTTTACGATTGACGGTGCTTCCAGTTGCCTGCATTGTATTTGCCAGAGAGAAAAATGTTGCTAGATTAATACTGCTATTATGGCAGCCTTTCGTTTGGTATAGGTGTGGGTTGCATTTTATTCGCCGGAGAGAAACATGTTGCTAGATAATTAACGACTTTAATGTTTAGCCACTTATTTAATATCGGTTATGGATTGGTAGTTGAAGTTTTACGATTGACGGTGCTTCGATTTGATTTGGTTTCTTTTTCAGGTAGAATAAAAATGCTTAATTATTAACGCTCTTATGTTTGAGGCATTGGTTTTTTGACAGTGTGGGATTGTTATCAGATGTTTTACGATTGACGATGCTTCCAGTGGCCTTAATTTTATTAGCGAGGTGGGAAATGGTTCTAAACTATTCACGGTCTTATATTTGAGCAATTGTTTTGTGTTGGTGCTGGATTAGTAGTTGAAGTTTTACGATTGACGGTGCTTCCAGTTGCCTGCATTGTATTTGCCAAAGAGAAAAATGTTGCTAGATTAATACTGCTATTATGGCAGCCTTTCGTTTGGTATAGGTGTGGGTTGCATTTTATTCGCCGGAGAGAAACATGTTGCTAGATAATTAACCACTTTATTGTTTAGCCACTTATTTAATATCGGTTATGGATTGGTAGTTGAAGTTTTACGATTGACGGTGCTTCGATTTGATTTGGTTTCTTTTGTAGGTTGAAAAAAAATGCTTAATTATTAACGCTCTTATGTTTGAGGCATTGGTTTTTTGACAGTGTGGGATTGTTATCAGATGTTTTAAGATTGACGATGCTTCGAGTTGCCATCATTGTATTTGCCAGAGAGAAAAATGTTGCTAGATTAATACTGCTATTATGGCAGCCTTTCGTTTGGTATAGGTGTGGGTTGCATTTTATTCGCCGGAGAGAAACATGTTGCTACATAATTAACGACTTTAATGTTTAGCCACTTATTTGATATCGGTTATGGATTGGTAGTTGACGTTTTACGATTGACGGTGCTTCCAGTTGCCTGCATTGTATTTGCCAGAGAGAAAAATGTTGCTAGATAATTAACGACTTTAATGTTTAGCCACTTATTTAATATCGGTTATGGATTGGTAGTTGAAGTTTTACGATTGACGGTGCTTCGATTTGATTTGGTTTCTTTTTCAGGTAGAAAAAAAATGCTTAATTATTAACGCTCTTATGTTTGAGGCATTGGTCTTTTGACAGTGTGGGATTGTTATCAGATGTTTTACGATTGACGATGCTTCCAGTGGCCTTCATTTTATTAGCGAGGTGGGAAATGGTTCTAAACTATTCACGGTCTTATATTTGAACAATTGTTTTGTGTTGGTGCTGGATTAGTAGTTGATATTATACGATTAACGATGCTTTCAGTTGCCTGGTTTTTATTTGGCAAGGAGGAACATGTTGCTAGACTAATAGCGCTCTTATATTTAGCAATTTGTTCAGTATTAGCGAGGGATTAAAATGAGATATTTTGCGATTGACGATGCTTCGATTTGATTTGGTTTCTTTTTCAGGTAGAAAAAAAATGCTTAATTATTAACGCTCTTATGTTTGAGGCATTGGTTTTTTGACAGTGTGGGATTGTTATCAGATGTTTTACGATTGACGATGCTTCCAGTGGCCTTCATTTTATTAGCGAGGTGGGAAATGGTTCTAAACTATTCACGGTCTTATATTTGAACAATTGTTTTGTGTTGGTGCTGGATTAGTAGTTGATATTATACGATTAACGATGCTTTCAGTTGCCTGGTTTTTATTTGGCAAGGAGGAACATGTTGCTAGACTAATAGCGCTCTTATATTTAGCAATTTGTTCAGTATTAGCGAGGGATTAAAATGAGATATTTTGCGATTGACGATGCTTCGATTTGATTTGGTTTCTTTTTCAGGTAGAAAAAAAATGCTTAATTATTAACGCTCTTATGATTGAGGCATTGGTCTTTTGACAGTCTGGGATTGATATCAGATGTTTTACGATTGACGATGCTTCCAGTGGCCTTCATTTTATTAGCGAGGTGGGAAATGGTTCTAAACTATTCACGGTCTTATATTTGAACAATTGTTTTGTGTTGGTGCTGGATTAGTAGTTGATATTATACGATTAACGATGCTTTCAGTTGCCTGGTTTTTATTTGGCAAGGAGGAACATGTTGCTAGACTAATAGCGCTCTTATATTTAGCAATTTGTTCAGTATTAGCGTGGGATTAAAATGAGATATTTAGCGATTAACGATGCTTCGAGTTGACTTTATGTTATTAGCGAGGTAGGAAAATGTTTGCTAAACTATTCACAGTCTTATGTTTGAGCCATTGTTTTTTAGTTGGTTTTGGATTGGTAGTTGATGTTTTACGAATGACGGTTTTTTGATTTAATTTCGTTTATTCGCCAGGTAGAAAAATAACGCTAAATTATTATCACTGTTATGATTAAGCTATGGTTTAGGATTGGTAGTAAAAGCGCTCTTATGTTTAGCCACTTATTTGGTATCGGTAATGGATAGGTAGTTGAAGTTTTTTGACTGACGTTGCTTCGAGTTGCCTTCATTTTATTAGCGAGGTAAGAAAATGTTGCTAAACTATTCACGGTCATATGTTTGAGCCAGTGTTTTTTAGTTGGTGTTGGATTGGTAGTTGATGTTTTACGATTGACGATGATTCGTGTTGCCTTCATTAGATTTGCCAGGTAGAAAAATGTTTCTAATTTGTTCACGCCTTTATGTTTAGGATATTTGTTTTGTATCGGTTATGGATTGGTAGTTGAAGTTTTATATTGACGTTGCTTCGAGTTGCCTGCCTCGTATTTGCCAGAGAGAAAAATGTTGCTGGATTAATACTGCTATTATGGCAGCCTTTCGTTTGGTATTGGTGTGGGTTGCATTTTATTCGCCGGAGAGAAACATGTTGCTAGATAATTAACCACTTTAATGTTTAGCCACTTATTTAATATCGGTTATGGATTGGTAGTTGAAGTTTTACGATTGACGGTGCTTCGATTTGATTTGGTTTCTTTTTTAGGTTGAAAAAAAATGCTTAATTATTATCGCTCTTATGTTTGAGGCATTGGTTTTTTGACAGTGTGGGATTGTTATCAGATGTTTTAAGATTGACGATGCTTCGAGTTGCCATCATTGTATTTGCCAGAGAGAAAAATGTTGCTAGATTAATACTGCTATTATGGCAGCCTTTCGTTTGGTATAGGTGTGGGTTGCATTTTATTCGCCGGAGAGAAACATGTTGCTAGATAATTAACGACTTTAATGTTTAGCCACTTATTTGATATCGGTCTTGGATTGGTAATTGAACTTTTACGATTGACGGTGCTTCCAGTTGCCTGCATTGTATTTGCCAGAGAGAAAAATGTTGCTAGATTAATACTGCTATTATGGCAGCCTTTCGTTTGGTATAGGTGTGGGTTGCATTTTATTTGCCGGAGAGAAACATGTTGCTAGATAATTAACGACTTTAATGTTTAGCCACTTATTTGATATCGGTTATGGATTGGTAGTTGAAGTTTTAAGATTGACGGTGCTTGCAGGTGCCTGCATTGTATTTGCCAGAGAGAAAAATGTTGCTAGATTAATACTGCTATTATGGCAGCCTTTCGTTTGGTATAGGTGTGGGTTGCATTTTATTCGCCGGAGAGAAACATATTGCTAGATAATTAACGACTTTAATGTTTAGCCACTTATTTGATATCGGTTTTGGATTGGTAGTTGAAGTTTTACGATTGACGGTGCTTCCAGTTGCCTGCATTGTATTTGCCAGAGAGAAAAATGTTGCTAGATTAATACTGCTATTATGGCAGCCTTTCGTTTGGTATAGGTGTGGGTTGCATTTTATTCGCCGGAGAGAAACATGTTGCTAGATAATTAACGACTTTAATGTTTAGCCACTTATTTAAAATGGGTTATGGATTGGTAGTTGAAGTTTTACGATTGACGGTGCTTCGATTTGATTTGGTTTCTTTTTCAGGTAGAAAAAAAATGCTTAATTATTAACGCTCTTATGTTTGAGGCATTGGTCTTTTGACAGTGTGGGATTGTTATCAGATGTTTTACGATTGACGATGCTTCCAGTGGCCTTCATTTTATTAGCGAGGTGGGAAATGGTTCTAAACTATTCACGGTCTTATATTTGAACAATTGTTTTGTGTTGGTGCTGGATTAGTAGTTGATATTATACGATTAACGATGCTTTCAGTTGCCTGGTTTTTATTTGGCAAGGAGGAACATGTTGCTAGACTAATAGCGCTCTTATATTTAGCAATTTGTTCAGTATTAGCGAGGGATTAAAATGAGATATTTTGCGATTGACGATCTTCGATTTGATTTGGTTTCTTTTTCAGGTAGAAAAAAAATGCTTAATTATTAACGCTCTTATGTTTGAGGCATTGGTTTTTTGACAGTGTGGGATTGTTATCAGATGTTTTACGATTGACGATGCTTCCAGTGGCCTTCATTTTATTAGCGAGGTGGGAAATGGTTCTAAACTATTCACGGTCTTATATTTGAGCAATTGTTTTGTGTTGGTGCTGGATTAGTAGTTGAAGTTTTACGATTGACGGTGCTTCCAGTTGCCTGCATCGTATTTGCCAGAGAGAAAAATGTTGCTAGATTAATACTGCTATTATGGCAGCCTTTCGTTTGGTATAGGTGTGGGTTGCATTTTATTCGCCGGAGAGAAACATATTGCTAGATAATTAACGACTTTAATGTTTAGCCACTTATTTGATATCGGTTTTGGATTGGTAGTTGAAGTTTTACGATTGACGGTGCTTCCAGTTGCCTGCATTGTATTTGCCAGAGAGAAAAATGTTGCTAGATTAATACTGCTATTATGGCAGCCTTTCGTTTGGTATAGGTGTGGGTTGCATTTTATTCGCCGGAGAGAAACATATTGCTAGATAATTAACGACTTTAATGTTTAGCCACTTATTTGATATCGGTTTTGGATTGGTAGTTGAAGTTTTACGATTGACGGTGCTTCCAGTTGCCTGCATTGTATTTCCCAGAGAGAAAAATGTTGCTAGATTAATACTGCTATTATGGCAGCCTTTCGTTTGGTATAGGTGTGGGTTGCATTTTATTCGCCGGAGAGAAACATGTTGCTAGATAATTAACGACTTTAATGTTTAGCCACTTATTTAAAATGGGTTATGGATTGGTAGTTGAAGTTTTACGATTGACGGTGCTTCGATTTGATTTGGTTTCTTTTTCAGGTAGAAAAAAAATGCTTAATTATTAACGCTCTTATGTTTGAGGCATTGGTCTTTTGACAGTGTGGGATTGTTATCAGATGTTTTACGATTGACGATGCTTCCAGTGGCCTTCATTTTATTAGCGAGGTGGGAAATGGTTCTAAACTATTCACGGTCTTATATTTGAACAATTGTTTTGTGTTGGTGCTGGATTAGTAGTTGATATTATACGATTAACGATGCTTTCAGTTGCCTGGTTTTTATTTGGCAAGGAGGAACATGTTGCTAGACTAATAGCGCTCTTATATTTAGCAATTTGTTCAGTATTAGCGAGGGATTAAAATGAGATATTTTGCGATTGACGATGCTTCGATTTGATTTGGTTTCTTTTTCAGGTAGAAAAAAAATGCTTAATTATTAACGCTCTTATGTTTGAGGCATTGGTTTTTTGACAGTGTGGGATTGTTATCAGATGTTTTACGATTGACGATGCTTCCAGTGGCCTTCATTTTATTAGCGAGGTGGGAAATGGTTCTAAACTATTCACGGTCTTATATTTGAGCAATTGTTTTGTGTTGGTGCTGGATTAGTAGTTGAAGTTTTACGATTGACGGTGCTTCCAGTTGCCTGCATTGTATTTGCCAGAGAGAAAAATGTTGCTAGATTAATACTGCTATTATGGCAGCCTTTCGTTTGGTATAGGTGTGGGTTGCATTTTATTCGCCGGAGAGAAACATGTTGCTAGATAATTAACGACTTTAATGTTTAGCCACTTATTTAAAATGGGTTATGGATTGGTAGTTGAAGTTTTACGATTGACGGTGCTTCGATTTGATTTGGTTTCTTTTTCAGGTAGAATAAAAATGCTTAATTATTAACGCTCTTATGTTTGAGGCATTGGTTTTTTGACAGTGTGGGATTGTTATCAGATGTTTTACGATTGACGATGCTTCCAGTGGCCTTAATTTTATTAGCGAGGTGGGAAATGGTTCTAAACTATTCACGGTCTTATATTTGAGCAATTGTTTTGTGTTGGTGCTGGATTAGTAGTTGAAGTTTTACGATTGACGGTGCTTCCAGTTGCCTGCATTGTATTTGCCAAAGAGAAAAATGTTGCTAGATTAATACTGCTATTATGGCAGCCTTTCGTTTGGTATAGGTGTGGGTTGCATTTTATTCGCCGGAGAGAAACATGTTGCTAGATAATTAACCACTTTATTGTTTAGCCACTTATTTAATATCGGTTATGGATTGGTAGTTGAAGTTTTACGATTGACGGTGCTTCGATTTGATTTGGTTTCTTTTGTAGGTTGAAAAAAAATGCTTAATTATTAACGCTCTTATGTTTGAGGCATTGGTTTTTTGACAGTGTGGGATTGTTATCAGATGTTTTAAGATTGACGATGCTTCGAGTTGCCATCATTGTATTTGCCAGAGAGAAAAATGTTGCTAGATTAATACTGCTATTATGGCAGCCTTTCGTTTGGTATAGGTGTGGGTTGCATTTTATTCGCCGGAGAGAAACATGTTGCTACATAATTAACGACTTTAATGTTTAGCCACTTATTTGATATCGGTTATGGATTGGTAGTTGACGTTTTACGATTGACGGTGCTTCCAGTTGCCTGCATTGTATTTGCCAGAGAGAAAAATGTTGCTAGATAATTAACGACTTTAATGTTTAGCCACTTATTTAATATCGGTTATGGATTGGTAGTTGAAGTTTTACGATTGACGGTGCTTCGATTTGATTTGGTTTCTTTTTCAGGTAGAAAAAAAATGCTTAATTATTAACGCTCTTATGTTTGAGGCATTGGTCTTTTGACAGTGTGGGATTGTTATCAGATGTTTTACGATTGACGATGCTTCCAGTGGCCTTCATTTTATTAGCGAGGTGGGAAATGGTTCTAAACTATTCACGGTCTTATATTTGAACAATTGTTTTGTGTTGGTGCTGGATTAGTAGTTGATATTATACGATTAACGATGCTTTCAGTTGCCTGGTTTTTATTTGGCAAGGAGGAACATGTTGCTAGACTAATAGCGCTCTTATATTTAGCAATTTGTTCAGTATTAGCGAGGGATTAAAATGAGATATTTTGCGATTGACGATGCTTCGATTTGATTTGGTTTCTTTTTCAGGTAGAAAAAAAATGCTTAATTATTAACGCTCTTATGTTTGAGGCATTGGTTTTTTGACAGTGTGGGATTGTTATCAGATGTTTTACGATTGACGATGCTTCCAGTGGCCTTCATTTTATTAGCGAGGTGGGAAATGGTTCTAAACTATTCACGGTCTTATATTTGAACAATTGTTTTGTGTTGGTGCTGGATTAGTAGTTGATATTATACGATTAACGATGCTTTCAGTTGCCTGGTTTTTATTTGGCAAGGAGGAACATGTTGCTAGACTAATAGCGCTCTTATATTTAGCAATTTGTTCAGTATTAGCGAGGGATTAAAATGAGATATTTTGCGATTGACGATGCTTCGATTTGATTTGGTTTCTTTTTCAGGTAGAAAAAAAATGCTTAATTATTAACGCTCTTATGATTGAGGCATTGGTCTTTTGACAGTCTGGGATTGATATCAGATGTTTTACGATTGACGATGCTTCCAGTGGCCTTCATTTTATTAGCGAGGTGGGAAATGGTTCTAAACTATTCACGGTCTTATATTTGAACAATTGTTTTGTGTTGGTGCTGGATTAGTAGTTGATATTATACGATTAACGATGCTTTCAGTTGCCTGGTTTTTATTTGGCAAGGAGGAACATGTTGCTAGACTAATAGCGCTCTTATATTTAGCAATTTGTTCAGTATTAGCGTGGGATTAAAATGAGATATTTAGCGATTAACGATGCTTCGAGTTGACTTTATGTTATTAGCGAGGTAGGAAAATGTTTGCTAAACTATTCACAGTCTTATGTTTGAGCCATTGTTTTTTAGTTGGTTTTGGATTGGTAGTTGATGTTTTACGAATGACGGTTTTTTTATTTAATTTCGTTTATTCGCCAGGTAGAAAAATAACGCTAAATTATTATCACTGTTATGATTAAGCTATGGTTTAGGATTGGTAGTAAAAGCGCTCTTATGTTTAGCCACTTATTTGGTATCGGTAATGGATAGGTAGTTGAAGTTTTTTGACTGACGTTGCTTCGAGTTGCCTTCATTTTATTAGCGAGGTAAGAAAATGTTGCTAAACTATTCACGGTCATATGTTTGAGCCAGTGTTTTTTAGTTGGTGTTGGATTGGTAGTTGATGTTTTACGATTGACGATGATTCGTGTTGCCTTCATTAGATTTGCCAGGTAGAAAAATGTTTCTAATTTGTTCACGCCTTTATGTTTAGGATATTTGTTTTGTATCGGTTATGGATTGGTAGTTGAAGTTTTATATTGACGTTGCTTCGAGTTGCCTGCCTCGTATTTGCCAGAGAGAAAAATGTTGCTGGATTAATACTGCTATTATGGCAGCCTTTCGTTTGGTATTGGCGTGGGTTGCATTTTATTCGCCGGAGAGAAACATGTTGCTAGATAATTAACCACTTTAATGTTTAGCCACTTATTTAATATCGGTTATGGATTGGTAGTTGAAGTTTTACGATTGACGGTGCTTCGATTTGATTTTTTTTTTTTTTAGGTTGAAAAAAAATGCTTAATTATTATCGCTCTTATGTTTGAGGCATTGGTTTTTTGACAGTGTGGGATTGTTATCAGATGTTTTAAGATTGACGATGCTTCGAGTTGCCATCATTGTATTTGCCAGAGAGAAAAATGTTGCTAGATTAATACTGCTATTATGGCAGCCTTTCGTTTGGTATAGGTGTGGGTTGCATTTTATTCGCCGGAGAGAAACATGTTGCTAGATAATTAACGACTTTAATGTTTAGCCACTTATTTGATATCGGTCTTGGATTGGTAATTGAACTTTTACGATTGACGGTGCTTCCAGTTGCCTGCATTGTATTTGCCAGAGAGAAAAATGTTGCTAGATTAATACTGCTATTATGGCAGCCTTTCGTTTGGTATAGGTGTGGGTTGCATTTTATTCGCCGGAGAGAAACATATTGCTAGATAATTAACGACTTTAATGTTTAGCCACTTATTTGATATCGGTTTTGGATTGGTAGTTGAAGTTTTACGATTGACGGTGCTTCCAGTTGCCTGCATTGTATTTGCCAGAGAGAAAAATGTTGCTGGATTAATACTGCTATTATGGCAGCCTTTCGTTTGGTATTGGCGTGGGTTGCATTTTATTCGCCGGAGAGAAACATGTTGCTAGATAATTAACCACTTTAATGTTTAGCCACTTATTTAATATCGGTTATGGATTGGTAGTTGAAGTTTTATATTGACGTTGCTTCGAGTTGCCTGCCTCGTATTTGCCAGAGAGAAAAATGTTGCTGGATTAATACTGCTATTATGGCAGCCTTTCGTTTGGTATTGGCGTGGGTTGCATTTTATTCGCCGGAGAGAAACATGTTGCTAGATAATTAACCACTTTAATGTTTAGCCACTTATTTAATATCGGTTATGGATTGGTAGTTGAAGTTTTACGATTGACGGTGCTTCGATTTGATTTGGTTTCTTTTTTAGGTTGAAAAAAAATGCTTAATTATTATCGCTCTTATGTTTGAGGCATTGGTTTTTTGACAGTGTGGGATTGTTATCAGATGTTTTAAGATTGACGATGCTTCGAGTTGCCATCATTGTATTTGCCAGAGAGAAAAATGTTGCTAGATTAATACTGCTATTATGGCAGCCTTTCGTTTGGTATAGGTGTGGGTTGCATTTTATTCGCCGGAGAGAAACATGTTGCTAGATAATTAACGACTTTAATGTTTAGCCACTTATTTGATATCGGTCTTGGATTGGTAATTGAACTTTTACGATTGACGGTGCTTCCAGTTGCCTGCATTGTATTTGCCAGAGAGAAAAATGTTGCTAGATTAATACTGCTATTATGGCAGCCTTTCGTTTGGTATAGGTGCGGGTTGCATTTTATTCGCCGGAGAGAAACATATTGCTAGATAATTAACGACTTTAATGTTTAGCCACTTATTTGATATCGGTTTTGGATTGGTAGTTGAAGTTTTACGATTGACGGTGCTTCCAGTTGCCTGCATTGTATTTGCCAGAGAGAAAAATGTTGCTAGATTAATACTGCTATTATGGCAGCCTTTCGTTTGGTATAGGTGTGGGTTGCATTTTATTCGCCGGAGAGAAACATGTTGCTAGATAATTAACGACTTTAATGTTTAGCCACTTATTTAAAATGGGTTATGGATTGGTAGTTGAAGTTTTACGATTGACGGTGCTTCGATTTGATTTGGTTTCTTTTTCAGGTAGAAAAAAAATGCTTAATTATTAACGCTCTTATGTTTGAGGCATTGGTCTTTTGACAGTGTGGGATTGTTATCAGATGTTTTACGATTGACGATGCTTCCAGTGGCCTTCATTTTATTAGCGAGGTGGGAAATGGTTCTAAACTATTCACGGTCTTATATTTGAACAATTGTTTTGTGTTGGTGCTGGATTAGTAGTTGATATTATACGATTAACGATGCTTTCAGTTGCCTGGTTTTTATTTGGCAAGGAGGAACATGTTGCTAGACTAATAGCGCTCTTATATTTAGCAATTTGTTCAGTATTAGCGAGGGATTAAAATGAGATATTTTGCGATTGACGATGCTTCGATTTGATTTGGTTTCTTTTTCAGGTAGAAAAAAAATGCTTAATTATTAACGCTCTTATGTTTGAGGCATTGGTTTTTTGACAGTGTGGGATTGTTATCAGATGTTTTACGATTGACGATGCTTCCAGTGGCCTTCATTTTATTAGCGAGGTGGGAAATGGTTCTAAACTATTCACGGTCTTATATTTGAGCAATTGTTTTGTGTTGGTGCTGGATTAGTAGTTGAAGTTTTACGATTGACGGTGCTTCCAGTTGCCTGCATCGTATTTGCCAGAGAGAAAAATGTTGCTAGATTAATACTGCTATTATGGCAGCCTTTCGTTTGGTATAGGTGTGGGTTGCATTTTATTCGCCGGAGAGAAACATGTTGCTAGATAATTAACGACTTTAATGTTTAGCCACTTATTTAAAATGGGTTATGGATTGGTAGTTGAAGTTTTAAGATTGACGGTGCTTGCAGGTGCCTGCATTGTATTTGCCAGAGAGAAAAATGTTGCTAGATTAATACTGCTATTATGGCAGCCTTTCGTTTGGTATAGGTGTGGGTTGCATTTTATTCGCCGGAGAGAAACATGTTGCTAGATAATTAACGACTTTAATGTTTAGCCACTTATTTGATATCGGTCTTGGATTGGTAATTGAACTTTTACGATTGACGGTGCTTCCAGTTGCCTGCATTGTATTTGCCAGAGAGAAAAATGTTGCTAGATTAATACTGCTATTATGGCAGCCTTTCGTTTGGTATAGGTGTGGGTTGCATTTTATTCGCCGGAGAGAAACATATTGCTAGATAATTAACGACTTTAATGTTTAGCCACTTATTTGATATCGGTTTTGGATTGGTAGTTGAAGTTTTACGATTGACGGTGCTTCCAGTTGCCTGCATTGTATTTGCCAGAGAGAAAAATGTTGCTGGATTAATACTGCTATTATGGCAGCCTTTCGTTTGGTATTGGCGTGGGTTGCATTTTATTCGCCGGAGAGAAACATGTTGCTAGATAATTAACCACTTTAATGTTTAGCCACTTATTTAATATCGGTTATGGATTGGTAGTTGAAGTTTTATATTGACGTTGCTTCGAGTTGCCTGCCTCGTATTTGCCAGAGAGAAAAATGTTGCTGGATTAATACTGCTATTATGGCAGCCTTTCGTTTGGTATTGGCGTGGGTTGCATTTTATTCGCCGGAGAGAAACATGTTGCTAGATAATTAACCACTTTAATGTTTAGCCACTTATTTAATATCGGTTATGGATTGGTAGTTGAAGTTTTACGATTGACGGTGCTTCGATTTGATTTGGTTTCTTTTTTAGGTTGAAAAAAAATGCTTAATTATTATCGCTCTTATGTTTGAGGCATTGGTTTTTTGACAGTGTGGGATTGTTATCAGATGTTTTAAGATTGACGATGCTTCGAGTTGCCATCATTGTATTTGCCAGAGAGAAAAATGTTGCTAGATTAATACTGCTATTATGGCAGCCTTTCGTTTGGTATAGGTGTGGGTTGCATTTTATTCGCCGGAGAGAAACATGTTGCTAGATAATTAACGACTTTAATGTTTAGCCACTTATTTGATATCGGTCTTGGATTGGTAATTGAACTTTTACGATTGACGGTGCTTCCAGTTGCCTGCATTGTATTTGCCAGAGAGAAAAATGTTGCTAGATTAATACTGCTATTATGGCAGCCTTTCGTTTGGTATAGGTGCGGGTTGCATTTTATTCGCCGGAGAGAAACATATTGCTAGATAATTAACGACTTTAATGTTTAGCCACTTATTTGATATCGGTTTTGGATTGGTAGTTGAAGTTTTACGATTGACGGTGCTTCCAGTTGCCTGCATTGTATTTGCCAGAGAGAAAAATGTTGCTAGATTAATACTGCTATTATGGCAGCCTTTCGTTTGGTATAGGTGTGGGTTGCATTTTATTCGCCGGAGAGAAACATGTTGCTAGATAATTAACGACTTTAATGTTTAGCCACTTATTTAAAATGGGTTATGGATTGGTAGTTGAAGTTTTACGATTGACGGTGCTTCGATTTGATTTGGTTTCTTTTTCAGGTAGAAAAAAAATGCTTAATTATTAACGCTCTTATGTTTGAGGCATTGGTCTTTTGACAGTGTGGGATTGTTATCAGATGTTTTACGATTGACGATGCTTCCAGTGGCCTTCATTTTATTAGCGAGGTGGGAAATGGTTCTAAACTATTCACGGTCTTATATTTGAACAATTGTTTTGTGTTGGTGCTGGATTAGTAGTTGATATTATACGATTAACGATGCTTTCAGTTGCCTGGTTTTTATTTGGCAAGGAGGAACATGTTGCTAGACTAATAGCGCTCTTATATTTAGCAATTTGTTCAGTATTAGCGAGGGATTAAAATGAGATATTTTGCGATTGACGATGCTTCGATTTGATTTGGTTTCTTTTTCAGGTAGAAAAAAAATGCTTAATTATTAACGCTCTTATGTTTGAGGCATTGGTTTTTTGACAGTGTGGGATTGTTATCAGATGTTTTACGATTGACGATGCTTCCAGTGGCCTTCATTTTATTAGCGAGGTGGGAAATGGTTCTAAACTATTCACGGTCTTATATTTGAGCAATTGTTTTGTGTTGGTGCTGGATTAGTAGTTGAAGTTTTACGATTGACGGTGCTTCCAGTTGCCTGCATCGTATTTGCCAGAGAGAAAAATGTTGCTAGATTAATACTGCTATTATGGCAGCCTTTCGTTTGGTATAGGTGTGGGTTGCATTTTATTCGCCGGAGAGAAACATGTTGCTAGATAATTAACGACTTTAATGTTTAGCCACTTATTTAAAATGGGTTATGGATTGGTAGTTGAAGTTTTAAGATTGACGGTGCTTGCAGGTGCCTGCATTGTATTTGCCAGAGAGAAAAATGTTGCTAGACTAATAGCGCTCTTATATTTAGCAATTTGTTCAGTATTAGCGTGGGATTAAAATGAGATATTTTGCGATTAACGATGCTTCGAGTTGACTTTATGTTATTAGCGAGGTAGGAAAATGTTTGCTAAACTATTCACAGTCTTATGTTTGAGCCATTGTTTTTTAGTTGGTTTTGGATTGGTAGTTGATGTTTTACGAATGACGGTTTTTTGATTTAATTTCGTTTATTCGCCAGGTAGAAAAATAACGCTAAATTATTATCACTGTTATGATTAAGCTATGGTTTAGGATTGGTAGTAAAAGCGCTCTTATGTTTAGCCACTTATTTGGTATCGGTAATGGATAGGTAGTTGAAGTTTTTTGACTGACGTTGCTTCGAGTTGCCTTCATTTTATTAGCGAGGTAAGAAAATGTTGCTAAACTATTCACGGTCATATGTTTGAGCCAGTGTTTTTTAGTTGGTGTTGGATTGGTAGTTGATGTTTTACGATTGACGATGATTCGTGTTGCCTTCATTAGATTTGCCAGGTAGAAAAATGTTTCTAATTTGTTCACGCCTTTATGTTTAGGATATTTGTTTTGTATCGGTTATGGATTGGTAGTTGAAGTTTTATATTGACGTTGCTTCGAGTTGCCTGCCTCGTATTTGCCAGAGAGAAAAATGTTGCTGGATTAATACTGCTATTATGGCAGCCTTTCGTTTGGTATTGGCGTGGGTTGCATTTTATTCGCCGGAGAGAAACATGTTGCTAGATAATTAACCACTTTATTGTTTAGCCACTTATTTAATATCGGTTATGGATTGGTAGTTGAAGTTTTACGATTGACGGTGCTTCGATTTGATTTGGTTTCTTTTGTAGGTTGAAAAAAAATGCTTAATTATTAACGCTCTTATGTTTGAGGCATTGGTTTTTTGACAGTGTGGGATTGTTATCAGATGTTTTAAGATTGACGATGCTTCGAGTTGCCATCATTGTATTTGCCAGAGAGAAAAATGTTGCTAGATTAATACTGCTATTATGGCAGCCTTTCGTTTGGTATAGGTGTGGGTTGCATTTTATTCGCCGGAGAGAAACATGTTGCTACATAATTAACGACTTTAATGTTTAGCCACTTATTTGATATCGGTTATGGATTGGTAGTTGACGTTTTACGATTGACGGTGCTTCCAGTTGCCTGCATTGTATTTGCCAGAGAGAAAAATGTTGCTAGATTAATACTGCTATTATGGCAGCCTTTCGTTTGGTATAGGTGTGGGTTGCATTTTATTTGCCGGAGAGAAACATGTTGCTAGATAATTAACGACTTTAATGTTTAGCCACTTATTTAAAATGGGTTATGGATTGGTAGTTGAAGTTTTACGATTGACGGTGCTTCGATTTGATTTGGTTTCTTTTTCAGGTAGAAAAAAAACGCTTAATTATTAACGCTCTTATGTTTGAGGCATTGGTCTTTTGACAGTGTGGGATTGTTATCAGATGTTTTACGATTGACGATGCTTCCAGTGGCCTTCATTTTATTAGCGAGGTGGGAAATGGTTCTAAACTATTCACGGTCTTATATTTGAACAATTGTTTTGTGTTGGTGCTGGATTAGTAGTTGATATTATACGATTAACGATGCTTTCAGTTGCCTGGTTTTTATTTGGCAAGGAGGAACATGTTGCTAGACTAATAGCGCTCTTATATTTAGCAATTTGTTCAGTATTAGCGAGGGATTAAAATGAGATATTTTGCGATTGACGATGCTTCGATTTGATTTGGTTTCTTTTTCAGGTAGAAAAAAAATGCTTAATTATTAACGCTCTTATGTTTGAGGCATTGGTTTTTTGACAGTGTGGGATTGTTATCAGATGTTTTACGATTGACGATGCTTCCAGTGGCCTTCATTTTATTAGCGAGGTGGGAAATGGTTCTAAACTATTCACGGTCTTATATTTGAACAATTGTTTTGTGTTGGTGCTGGATTAGTAGTTGATATTATACGATTAACGATGCTTTCAGTTGCCTGGTTTTTATTTGGCAAGGAGGAACATGTTGCTAGACTAATAGCGCTCTTATATTTAGCAATTTGTTCAGTATTAGCGAGGGATTAAAATGAGATATTTTGCGATTGACGATGCTTCGATTTGATTTGGTTTCTTTTTCAGGTAGAAAAAAAATGCTTAATTATTAACGCTCTTATGATTGAGGCATTGGTCTTTTGACAGTCTGGGATTGATATCAGATGTTTTACGATTGACGATGCTTCCAGTGGCCTTCATTTTATTAGCGAGGTGGGAAATGGTTCTAAACTATTCACGGTCTTATATTTGAACAATTGTTTTGTGTTGGTGCTGGATTAGTAGTTGATATTATACGATTAACGATGCTTTCAGTTGCCTGGTTTTTATTTGGCAAGGAGGAACATGTTGCTAGACTAATAGCGCTCTTATATTTAGCAATTTGTTCAGTATTAGCGAGGGATTAAAATGAGATATTTTGCGATTGACGATGCTTCGATTTGATTTGGTTTCTTTTTCAGGTAGAAAAAAAATGCTTAATTATTAACGCTCTTATGTTTGAGGCATTGGTTTTTTGACAGTGTGGGATTGTTATCAGATGTTTTACGATTGACGATGCTTCCAGTGGCCTTCATTTTATTAGCGAGGTGGGAAATGGTTCTAAACTATTCACGGTCTTATATTTGAACAATTGTTTTGTGTTGGTGCTGGATTGGTAGTTGAAGTTTTAAGATTAACGGTGCTTGCAGGTGCCTGCATTGTATTTGCCAGAGAGAAAAATGTTGCTAGACTAATAGCGCTCTTATATTTAGCAATTTGTTCAGTATTAGCGTGGGATTAAAATGAGATATTTTGCGATTAACGATGCTTCGAGTTGACTTTATGTTATTAGCGAGGTAGGAAAATGTTTGCTAAACTATTCACAGTCTTATGTTTGAGCCATTGTTTTTTAGTTGGTTTTGGATTGGTAGTTGATGTTTTACGAATGACGGTTTTTTGATTTAATTTCGTTTATTCGCCAGGTAGAAAAATAACGCTAAATTATTATCACTGTTATGATTAAGCTATGGTTTAGGATTGGTAGTAAAAGCGCTCTTATGTTTAGCCACTTATTTGGTATCGGTAATGGATAGGTAGTTGAAGTTTTTTGACTGACGTTGCTTCGAGTTGCCTTCATTTTATTAGCGAGGTAAGAAAATGTTGCTAAACTATTCACGGTCATATGTTTGAGCCAGTGTTTTTTAGTTGGTGTTGGATTGGTAGTTGATGTTTTACGATTGACGATGATTCGTGTTGCCTTCATTAGATTTGCCAGGTAGAAAAATGTTTCTAATTTGTTCACGCCTTTATGTTTAGGATATTTGTTTTGTATCGGTTATGGATTGGTAGTTGAAGTTTTATATTGACGTTGCTTCGAGTTGCCTGCCTCGTATTTGCCAGAGAGAAAAATGTTGCTGGATTAATACTGCTATTATGGCAGCCTTTCGTTTGGTATTGGCGTGGGTTGCATTTTATTCGCCGGAGAGAAACATGTTGCTAGATAATTAACCACTTTAATGTTTAGCCACTTATTTAATATCGGTTATGGATTGGTAGTTGAAGTTTTACGATTGACGGTGCTTCGATTTCATTTGGTTTCTTTTTTAGGTTGAAAAAAAATGCTTAATGATTATCGCTCTTATGTTTGAGGCATTGGTTTTTTGACAGTGTGGGATTGTTATCAGATGTTTTAAGATTGACGATGCTTCGAGTTGCCATCATTGTATTTGCCAGAGAGAAAAATGTTGCTAGATTAATACTGCTATTATGGCAGCCTTTCGTTTGGTATAGGTGTGGGTTGCATTTTATTCGCCGGAGAGAAACATGTTGCTAGATAATTAACGACTTTAATGTTTAGCCACTTATTTGATATCGGTCTTGGATTGGTAATTGAACTTTTACGATTGACGGTGCTTCCAGTTGCCTGCATTGTATTTGCCAGAGAGAAAAATGTTGCTAGATTAATACTGCTATTATGGCAGCCTTTCGTTTGGTATAGGTGTGGGTTGCATTTTATTTGCCGGAGAGAAACATGTTGCTAGATAATTAACGACTTTAATGTTTAGCCACTTATTTGATATCGGTTATGGATTGGTAGTTGAAGTTTTAAGATTGACGGTGCTTGCAGGTGCCTGCATTGTATTTGCCAGAGAGAAAAATGTTGCTAGATTAATACTGCTATTATGGCAGCCTTTCGTTTGGTATAGGTGTGGGTTGCATTTTATTCGCCGGAGAGAAACATATTGCTAGATAATTAACGACTTTAATGTTTAGCCACTTATTTGATATCGGTTTTGGATTGGTAGTTGAAGTTTTACGATTGACGGTGCTTCCAGTTGCCTGCATTGTATTTGCCAGAGAGAAAAATGTTGCTAGATTAATACTGCTATTATGGCAGCCTTTCGTTTGGTATAGGTGTGGGTTGCATTTTTTCGCCGGAGAGAAACATGTTGCTAGATAATTAACGACTTTAATGTTTAGCCACTTATTTAAAATGGGTTATGGATTGGTAGTTGAAGTTTTACGATTGACGGTGCTTCGATTTGATTTGGTTTCTTTTTCAGGTAGAAAAAAAATGCTTAATTATTAACGCTCTTATGTTTGAGGCATTGGTCTTTTGACAGTGTGGGATTGTTATCAGATGTTTTACGATTGACGATGCTTCCAGTGGCCTTCATTTTATTAGCGAGGTGGGAAATGGTTCTAAACTATTCACGGTCTTATATTTGAACAATTGTTTTGTGTTGGTGCTGGATTAGTAGTTGATATTATACGATTAACGATGCTTTCAGTTGCCTGGTTTTTATTTGGCAAGGAGGAACATGTTGCTAGACTAATAGCGCTCTTATATTTAGCAATTTGTTCAGTATTAGCGAGGGATTAAAATGAGATATTTTGCGATTGACGATGCTTCGATTTGATTTGGTTTCTTTTTCAGGTAGAAAAAAAATGCTTAATTATTAACGCTCTTATGTTTGAGGCATTGGTTTTTTGACAGTGTGGGATTGTTATCAGATGTTTTACGATTGACGATGCTTCCAGTGGCCTTCATTTTATTAGCGAGGTGGGAAATGGTTCTAAACTATTCACGGTCTTATATTTGAGCAATTGTTTTGTGTTGGTGCTGGATTAGTAGTTGAAGTTTTACGATTGACGGTGCTTCCAGTTGCCTGCATTGTATTTGCCAGAGAGAAAAATGTTGCTAGATTAATACTGCTATTATGGCAGCCTTTCGTTTGGTATAGGTGTGGGTTGCATTTTATTCGCCGGAGAGAAACATGTTGCTAGATAATTAACGACTTTAATGTTTAGCCACTTATTTAAAATGGGTTATGGATTGGTAGTTGAAGTTTTAAGATTGACGGTGCTTGCAGGTGCCTGCATTGTATTTGCCAGAGAGAAAAATGTTGCTAGATTAATACTGCTATTATGGCAGCCTTTCGTTTGGTATAGGTGTGGGTTGCATTTTATTCGCCGGAGAGAAACATGTTGCTAGATAATTAACGACTTTAATGTTTAGCCACTTATTTGATATCGGTTTTGGATTGGTAGTTGAAGTTTTACGATTGACGGTGCTTCCAGTTGCCTGCATTGTATTTGCCAGAGAGAAAAATGTTGCTAGATTAATACTGCTATTATGGCAGCCTTTCGTTTGGTATAGGTGTGGGTTGCATTTTATTCGCCGGAGAGAAACATGTTGCTAGATAATTAACGACTTTAATGTTTAGCCACTTATTTAAAATGGGTTATAGATTGGTAGTTGAAGTTTTACGATTGACGGTGCTTCGATTTGATTTGGTTTCTTTTTCAGGTAGAAAAAAAATGCTTAATTATTAACGCTCTTATGTTTGAGGCATTGGTTTTTTGACAGTGTGGGATTGTTATCAGATGTTTTACGATTGACGATGCTTCCAGTGGCCTTCATTTTATTAGCGAGGTGGGAAATGGTTCTAAACTATTCACGGTCTTATATTTGAACAATTGTTTTGTGTTGGTGCTGGATTAGTAGTTGATATTATACGATTAACGATGCTTTCAGTTGCCTGGTTTTTATTTGGCAAGGAGGAACATGTTGCTAGACTAATAGCGCTCTTATATTTAGCAATTTGTTCAGTATTAGCGAGGGATTAAAATGAGATATTTTGCGATTGACGATGCTTCGATTTGATTTGGTTTCTTTTTCAGGTAGAAAAAAAATGCTTAATTATTAACGCTCTTATGTTTGAGGCATTGGTTTTTTGACAGTGTGGGATTGTTATCAGATGTTTTACGATTGACGATGCTTCCAGTGGCCTTCATTTTATTAGCAAGGTGGGAAATGGTTCTAAACTATTCACGGTCTTATATTTGAGCAATTGTTTTGTGTTGGTGCTGGATTAGTAGTTGAAGTTTTACGATTGACGGTGCTTCCAGTTGCCTGCATTGTATTTGCCAGAGAGAAAAATGTTGCTAGATTAATACTGCTATTATGGCAGCCTTTCGTTTGGTATAGGTGTGGGTTGCATTTTATTCGCCGGAGAGAAACATGTTGCTAGATAATTAACGACTTTAATGTTTAGCCACTTATTTAAAATGGGTTATGGATTGGTAGTTGAAGTTTTACGATTGACGGTGCTTCCAGTTGCCTGCATTGTATTTCCCAGAGAGAAAAATGTTGCTAGATTAATACTGCTATTATGGCAGCCTTTCGTTTGGTATAGGTGTGGGTTGCATTTTATTCGCCGGAGAGAAACATGTTGCTAGATAATTAACGACTTTAATGTTTAGCCACTTATTTAAAATGGGTTATGGATTGGTAGTTGAAGTTTTACGATTGACGGTGCTTCGATTTGATTTGGTTTCTTTTTCAGGTAGAAAAAAAATGCTTAATTATTAACGCTCTTATGTTTGAGGCATTGGTCTTTTGACAGTGTGGGATTGTTATCAGATGTTTTACGATTGACGATGCTTCCAGTGGCCTTCATTTTATTAGCGAGGTGGGAAATGGTTCTAAACTATTCACGGTCTTATATTTGAACAATTGTTTTGTGTTGGTGCTGGATTAGTAGTTGATATTATACGATTAACGATGCTTTCAGTTGCCTGGTTTTTATTTGGCAAGGAGGAACATGTTGCTAGACTAATAGCGCTCTTATATTTAGCAATTTGTTCAGTATTAGCGAGGGATTAAAATGAGATATTTTGCGATTGACGATGCTTCGATTTGATTTGGTTTCTTTTTCAGGTAGAAAAAAAATGCTTAATTATTCACGCTCTTATGTTTGAGGCATTGGTTTTTTGACAGTGTGGGATTGTTATCAGATGTTTTACGATTGACGATGCTTCCAGTGGCCTTCATTTTATTAGCGAGGTGGGAAATGGTTCTAAACTATTCACGGTCTTATATTTGAGCAATTGTTTTGTGTTGGTGCTGGATTAGTAGTTGAAGTTTTACGATTGACGGTGCTTCCAGTTGCCTGCATTGTATTTGCCAGAGAGAAAAATGTTGCTAGATTAATACTGCTATTATGGCAGCCTTTCGTTTGGTATAGGTGTGGGTTGCATTTTATTCGCCGGAGAGAAACATGTTGCTAGATAATTAACGACTTTAATGTTTAGCCACTTATTTAAAATGGGTTATGGATTGGTAGTTGAAGTTTTACGATTGACGGTGCTTCCAGTTGCCTGCATTGTATTTCCCAGAGAGAAAAATGTTGCTAGATTAATACTGCTATTATGGCAGCCTTTCGTTTGGTATAGGTGTGGGTTGCATTTTATTCGCCGGAGAGAAACATGTTGCTAGATAATTAACGACTTTAATGTTTAGCCACTTATTTAAAATGGGTTATGGATTGGTAGTTGAAGTTTTACGATTGACGGTGCTTCGATTTGATTTGGTTTCTTTTTCAGGTAGAAAAAAAATGCTTAATTATTAACGCTCTTATGTTTGAGGCATTGGTCTTTTGACAGTGTGGGATTGTTATCAGATGTTTTACGATTGACGATGCTTCCAGTGGCCTTCATTTTATTAGCGAGGTGGGAAATGGTTCTAAACTATTCACGGTCTTATATTTGAACAATTGTTTTGTGTTGGTGCTGGATTAGTAGTTGATATTATACGATTAACGATGCTTTCAGTTGCCTGGTTTTTATTTGGCAAGGAGGAACATGTTGCTAGACTAATAGCGCTCTTATATTTAGCAATTTGTTCAGTATTAGCGAGGGATTAAAATGAGATATTTTGCGATTGACGATGCTTCGATTTGATTTGGTTTCTTTTTCAGGTAGAAAAAAAATGCTTAATTATTAACGCTCTTATGTTTGAGGCATTGGTTTTTTGACAGTGTGGGATTGTTATCAGATGTTTTACGATTGACGATGCTTCCAGTGGCCTTCATTTTATTAGCGAGGTGGGAAATGGTTCTAAACTATTCACGGTCTTATATTTGAGCAATTGTTTTGTGTTGGTGCTGGATTAGTAGTTGAAGTTTTACGATTGACGGTGCTTCCAGTTGCCTGCATTGTATTTGCCAGAGAGAAAAATGTTGCTAGATTAATACTGCTATTATGGCAGCCTTTCGTTTGGTATAGGTGTGGGTTGCATTTTATTCGCCGGAGAGAAACATGTTGCTAGATAATTAACGACTTTAATGTTTAGCCACTTATTTAAAATGGGTTATGGATTGGTAGTTGAAGTTTTAAGATTGACGGTGCTTGCAGGTGCCTGCATTGTATTTGCCAGAGAGAAAAATGTTGCTAGATTAATACTGCTATTATGGCAGCCTTTCGTTTGGTATAGGTGTGGGTTGCATTTTATTCGCCGGAGAGAAAAATGTTGCTAGATAATTAACGACTTTAATGTTTAGCCACTTATTTGATATCGGTTTTGGATTGGTAGTTGAAGTTTTACGATTGACGGTGCTTCCAGTTGCCTGCATTGTATTTGCCAGAGAGAAAAATGTTGCTAGATTAATACTGCTATTATGGCAGCCTTTCGTTTGGTATAGGTGTGGGTTGCATTTTATTCGCCGGAGAGAAACATGTTGCTAGATAATTAACGACTTTAATGTTTAGCCACTTATTTAAAATGGGTTATGGATTGGTAGTTGAAGTTTTACGATTGACGGTGCTTCGATTTGATTTGGTTTCTTTTTCAGGTAGAAAAAAAATGCTTAATTATTAACGCTCTTATGTTTGAGGCATTGGTCTTTTGACAGTGTGGGATTGTTATCAGATGTTTTACGATTGACGATGCTTCCAGTGGCCTTCATTTTATTAGCGAGGTGGGAAATGGTTCTAAACTATTCACGGTCTTATATTTGAACAATTGTTTTGTGTTGGTGCTGGATTAGTAGTTGATATTATACGATTAACGATGCTTTCAGTTGCCTGGTTTTTATTTGGCAAGGAGGAACATGTTGCTAGACTAATAGCGCTCTTATATTTAGCAATTTGTTCAGTATTAGCGAGGGATTAAAATGAGATATTTTGCGATTGACGATGCTTCGATTTGATTTGGTTTCTTTTTCAGGTAGAAAAAAAATGCTTAATTATTAACGCTCTTATGTTTGAGGCATTGGTTTTTTGACAGTGTGGGATTGTTATCAGATGTTTTACGATTGACGATGCTTCCAGTGGCCTTCATTTTATTAGCGAGGTGGGAAATGGTTCTAAACTATTCACGGTCTTATATTTGATCAATTGTTTTGTGTTGGTGCTGGATTAGTAGTTGAAGTTTTACGATTGACGGTGCTTCCAGTTGCCTGCATTGTATTTGCCAGAGAGAAAAATGTTGCTAGATTAATACTGCTATTATGGCAGCCTTTCGTTTGGTATAGGTGTGGGTTGCATTTTATTCGCCGGAGAGAAACATGTTGCTAGATAATTAACGACTTTAATGTTTAGCCACTTATTTAAAATGGGTTATGGATTGGTAGTTGAAGTTTTACGATTGACGGTGCTTCGATTTGATTTGGTTTCTTTTTCAGGTAGAAAAAAAATGCTTAATTATTAACGCTCTTATGTTTGAGGCATTGGTCTTTTGACAGTGTGGGATTGTTATCAGATGTTTTACGATTGACGATGCTTCCAGTGGCCTTCATTTTATTAGCGAGGTGGGAAATGGTTCTAAACTATTCACGGTCTTATATTTGAACAATTGTTTTGTGTTGGTGCTGGATTAGTAGTTGATATTATACGATTAACGATGCTTTCAGTTGCCTGGTTTTTATTTGGCAAGGAGGAACATGTTGCTAGACTAATAGCGCTCTTATATTTAGCAATTTGTTCAGTATTAGCGAGGGATTAAAATGAGATATTTTGCGATTGACGATGCTTCGATTTGATTTGGTTTCTTTTTCAGGTAGAAAAAAAATGCTTAATTATTAACGCTCTTATGTTTGAGGCATTGGTTTTTTGACAGTGTGGGATTGTTATCAGATGTTTTACGATTGACGATGCTTCCAGTGGCCTTCATTTTATTAGCGA
The DNA here is from genome assembly GCA_930367205.1 of Acanthosoma haemorrhoidale. Classification (NCBI taxonomy): domain Eukaryota; kingdom Metazoa; phylum Arthropoda; class Insecta; order Hemiptera; family Acanthosomatidae; genus Acanthosoma; species Acanthosoma haemorrhoidale. The sequence continues at coordinate 26,209,028 of OV884009.1, read as the reverse complement.
GGTGGGAAATGGTTCTAAACTATTCACGGTCTTATATTTGAGCAATTGTTTTGTGTTGGTGCTGGATTAGTAGTTGAAGTTTTACGATTGACGGTGCTTCCAGTTGCCTGCATGGTATTTGCCAGAGAGAAAAATGTTGCTAGATTAATACTGCTATTATGGCAGCCTTTCGTTTGGTATAGGTGTGGGTTGCATTTTATTCGCCGGAGAGAAACATGTTGCTAGATAATTAACGACTTTAATGTTTAGCCACTTATTTAAAATGGGTTATGGATTGGTAGTTGAAGTTTTACGATTGACGGTGCTTCGATTTGATTTGGTTTCTTTTTTAGGTTGAAAAAAAATGCTTAATTATTATCGCTCTTATGTTTGAGGCATTGGTTTTTTGACAGTTTGGGATTGTTATCAGATGTTTTAAGATTGACGATGCTTCGAGTTGCCATCATTGTATTTGCCAGAGAGAAAAATGTTGCTAGATTAATACTGCTATTATGGCAGCCTTTCGTTTGGTATAGGTGTGGGTTGCATTTTATTCGCCGGAGAGAAACATGTTGCTAGATAATTAACGACTTCAATGTTTAGCCACTTATTTGATATCGGTCTTGGATTGGTAATTGAACTTTTACGATTGACGGTGCTTCCAGTTGCCTGCATTGTATTTGCCAGAGAGAAAAATGTTGCTAGATTAATACTGCTATTATAGCAGCCTTTCGTTTTGTATAGGTGTGGGTTGCATTTTATTTGCCGGAGAGAAACATGTTGCTAGATAATTAACGACTTTAATGTTTAGCCACTTATTTGATATCGGTTTTGGATTGGTAGTTGAAGTTTTACGATTGACGGTGCTTCCAGTTGCCTGCATTGTATTTGCCAGAGAGAAAAATGTTGCTAGATTAATACTGCTATTATGGCAGCCTTTCGTTTGGTATAGGTGTGGGTTGCATTTTATTCGCCGGAGAGAAACATGTTGCTAGATAATTAACGACTTTTATGTTTAGCCACTTATTTAAAATGGGTTATGGATTGGTAGTTGAAGTTTTACGATTGACGGTGCTTCGATTTGATTTGGTTTCTTTTTCAGGTAGAAAAAAAATGCTTAATTATTAACGCTCTTATGTTTGAGGCATTGGTCTTTTGACAGTGTGGGATTGTTATCAGATGTTTTACGATTGACGATGCTTCCAGTGGCCTTCATTTTATTAGCGAGGTGGGAAATGGTTCTAAACTATTCACGGTCTTATATTTGAACAATTGTTTTGTGTTGGTGCTGGATTAGTAGTTGATATTATACGATTAACGATGCTTTCAGTTGCCTGGTTTTTATTTGGCAAGGAGGAACATGTTGCTAGACTAATAGCGCTCTTATATTTAGCAATTTGTTCAGTATTAGCGTGGGATTAAAATGAGATATTTTGCGATTAACGATGCTTCGAGTTGACTTTATGTTATTAGCGAGGTAGGAAAATGTTTGCTAAACTATTCACAGTCTTATGTTTGAGCCATTGTTTTTTAGTTGGTTTTGGATTGGTAGTTGATGTTTTACGAATGACGGGATTTTGATTTAATTTCGTTTATTCGCCAGGTAGAAAAATAACGCTAAATTATTATCACTGTTATGATTAAGCTATGGTTTAGGATTGGTAGTAAAAGCGCTCTTATGTTTAGCCACTTATTTGGTATCGGTAATGGATAGGTAGTTGAAGTTTTTTGACTGACGTTGCTTCGAGTTGCCTTCATTTTATTAGCGAGGTAAGAAAATGTTGCTAAACTATTCACGGTCATATGTTTGAGCCAGTGTTTTTTAGTTGGTGTTGGATTGGTAGTTGATGTTTTACGATTGACGATGATTCGTGTTGCCTTCATTAGATTTGCCAGGTAGAAAAATGTTTCTAATTTGTTCACGCCTTTATGTTTAGGATATTTGTTTTGTATCGGTTATGGATTGGTAGTTGAAGTTTTATATTGACGTTGCTTCGAGTTGCCTGCCTCGTATTTGCCAGAGAGAAAAATGTTGCTGGATTAATACTGCTATTATGGCAGCCTTTCGTTTGGTATTGGCGTGGGTTGCATTTTATTCGCCGGAGAGAAACATGTTGCTAGATAATTAACCACTTTAATGTTTAGCCACTTATTTAATATCGGTTATGGATTGGTAGTTGAAGTTTTACGATTGACGGTGCTTCGATTTGATTTGGTTTCTTTTTTAGGTTGAAAAAAAATGCTTAATTATTATCGCTCTTATGTTTGAGGCATTGGTTTTTTGACAGTTTGGGATTGTTATCAGATGTTTTAAGATTGACGATGCTTCGAGTTGCCATCATTGTATTTGCCAGAGAGAAAAATGTTGCTAGATTAATACTGCTATTATGGCAGCCTTTCGTTTGGTATAGGTGTGGGTTGCATTTTATTCGCCGGAGAGAAACATGTTGCTAGATAATTAACGACTTCAATGTTTAGCCACTTATTTGATATCGGTCTTGGATTGGTAATTGAACTTTTACGATTGACGGTGCTTCCAGTTGCCTGCATTGTATTTGCCAGAGAGAAAAATGTTGCTAGATTAATACTGCTATTATGGCAGCCTTTCGTTTTGTATAGGTGTGGGTTGCATTTTATTTGCCGGAGAGAAACATGTTGCTAGATAATTAACGACTTTAATGTTTAGCCACTTATTTGATATCGGTTTTGGATTGGTAGTTGAAGTTTTACGATTGACGGTGCTTCCAGTTGCCTGCATTGTATTTGCCAGAGAGAAAAATGTTGCTAGATTAATACTGCTATTATGGCAGCCTTTCGTTTGGTATAGGTGTGGGTTGCATTTTATTCGCCGGAGAGAAACATGTTGCTAGATAATTAACGACTTTAATGTTTAGCCACTTATTTAAAATGGGTTATGGATTGGTAGTTGAAGTTTTACGATTGACGGTGCTTCGATTTGATTTGGTTTCTTTTTCAGGTAGAAAAAAAATGCTTAATTATTAACGCTCTTATGTTTGAGGCATTGGTCTTTTGACAGTGTGGGATTGTTATCAGATGTTTTACGATTGACGATGCTTCCAGTGGCCTTCATTTTATTAGCGAGGTGGGAAATGGTTCTAAACTATTCACGGTCTTATATTTGAACAATTGTTTTGTGTTGGTGCTGGATTAGTAGTTGATATTATACGATTAACGATGCTTTCAGTTGCCTGGTTTTTATTTGGCAAGGAGGAACATGTTGCTAGACTAATAGCGCTCTTATATTTAGCAATTTGTTCAGTATTAGCGTGGGATTAAAATGAGATATTTTGCGATTAACGATGCTTCGAGTTGACTTTATGTTATTAGCGAGGTAGGAAAATGTTTGCTAAACTATTCACAGTCTTATGTTTGAGCCATTGTTTTTTAGTTGGTTTTGGATTGGTAGTTGATGTTTTACGAATGACGGGATTTTGATTTAATTTCGTTTATTCGCCAGGTAGAAAAATAACGCTAAATTATTATCACTGTTATGATTAAGCTATGGTTTAGGATTGGTAGTAAAAGCGCTCTTATGTTTAGCCACTTATTTGGTATCGGTAATGGATAGGTAGTTGAAGTTTTTTGACTGACGTTGCTTCGAGTTGCCTTCATTTTATTAGCGAGGTAAGAAAATGTTGCTAAACTATTCACGGTCATATGTTTGAGCCAGTGTTTTTTAGTTGGTGTTGGATTGGTAGTTGATGTTTTACGATTGACGATGATTCGTGTTGCCTTCATTAGATTTGCCAGGTAGAAAAATGTTTCTAATTTGTTCACGCCTTTATGTTTAGGATATTTGTTTTGTATCGGTTATGGATTGGTAGTTGAAGTTTTATATTGACGTTGCTTCGAGTTGCCTGCCTCGTATTTGCCAGAGAGAAAAATGTTGCTGGATTAATACTGCTATTATGGCAGCCTTTCGTTTGGTATTGGCGTGGGTTGCATTTTATTCGCCGGAGAGAAACATGTTGCTAGATAATTAACCACTTTAATGTTTAGCCACTTATTTAATATCGGTTATGGATTGGTAGTTGAAGTTTTACGATTGACGGTGCTTCGATTTGATTTGGTTTCTTTTTTAGGTTGAAAAAAAATGCTTAATTATTATCGCTCTTATGTTTGAGGCATTGGTTTTTTGACAGTTTGGGATTGTTATCAGATGTTTTAAGATTGACGATGCTTCGAGTTGCCATCATTGTATTTGCCAGAGAGAAAAATGTTGCTAGATTAATACTGCTATTATGGCAGCCTTTCGTTTGGTATAGGTGTGGGTTGCATTTTATTCGCCGGAGAGAAACATGTTGCTAGATAATTAACGACTTCAATGTTTAGCCACTTATTTGATATCGGTCTTGGATTGGTAATTGAACTTTTACGATTGACGGTGCTTCCAGTTGCCTGCATTGTATTTGCCAGAGAGAAAAATGTTGCTAGATTAATACTGCTATTATGGCAGCCTTTCGTTTGGTATAGGTGTGGGTTGCATTTTATTTGCCGGAGAGAAACATGTTGCTAGATAATTAACGACTTTAATGTTTAGCCACTTATTTGATATCGGTTTTGGATTGGTAGTTGAAGTTTTACGATTGACGGTGCTTCCAGTTGCCTGCATTGTATTTGCCAGAGAGAAAAATGTTGCTAGATTAATACTGCTATTATGGCAGCCTTTCGTTTGGTATAGGTGTGGGTTGCATTTTATTTGCCGGAGAGAAACATGTTGCTAGATAATTAACGACTTTAATGTTTAGCCACTTATTTGATATCGGTTTTGGATTGGTAGTTGAAGTTTTACGATTGACGGTGCTTCCAGTTGCCTGCATTGTATTTCCCAGAGAGAAAAATGTTGCTAGATTAATACTGCTATTATGGCAGCCTTTCGTTTGGTATAGGTGTGGGTTGCATTTTATTCGCCGGAGAGAAACATGTTGCTAGATAATTAACGACTTTAATGTTTAGCCACTTATTTAAAATGGGTTATGGATTGGTAGTTGAAGTTTTACGATTGACGGTGCTTCGATTTGATTTGGTTTCTTTTTCAGGTAGAAAAAAAATGCTTAATTATTAACGCTCTTATGTTTGAGGCATTGGTCTTTTGACAGTGTGGGATTGTTATCAGATGTTTTACGATTGACGATGCTTCCAGTGGCCTTCATTTTATTAGCGAGGTGGGAAATGGTTCTAAACTATTCACGGTCTTATATTTGAACAATTGTTTTGTGTTGGTGCTGGATTAGTAGTTGATATTATACGATTAACGATGCTTTCAGTTGCCTGGTTTTTATTTGGCAAGGAGGAACATGTTGCTAGACTAATAGCGCTCTTATATTTAGCAATTTGTTCAGTATTAGCGAGGGATTAAAATGAGATATTTTGCGATTGACGATGCTTCGATTTGATTTGGTTTCTTTTTCAGGTAGAAAAAAAATGCTTAATTATTAACGCTCTTATGTTTGAGGCATTGGTTTTTTGACAGTGTGGGATTGTTATCAGATGTTTTACGATTGACGATGCTTCCAGTGGCCTTCATTTTATTAGCGAGGTGGGAAATGGTTCTAAACTATTCACGGTCTTATATTTGAGCAATTGTTTTGTGTTGGTGCTGGATTAGTAGTTGAAGTTTTACGATTGACGGTGCTTCCAGTTGCCTGCATTGTATTTGCCAGAGAGAAAAATGTTGCTAGATTAATACTGCTATTATGGCAGCCTTTCGTTTGGTATAGGTGTGGGTTGCATTTTATTCGCCGGAGAGAAACATGTTGCTAGATAATTAACGACTTTAATGTTTAGCCACTTATTTGATATCGGTTATGGATTGGTAGTGGAAGTTTTAAGATTGACGGTGCTTGCAGGTGCCTGCATTGTATTTGCCAGAGAGAAAAATGTTGCTAGATTAATACTGCTATTATGGCAGCCTTTCGTTTGGTATAGGTGTGGGTTGCATTTTATTCGCCGGAGAGAAACATGTTGCTAGATAATTAACGACTTTAATGTTTAGCCACTTATTTGATATCGGTTTTGGATTGGTAGTTGAAGTTTTACGATTGACGGTGCTTCGATTTGATTTGGTTTCTTTTTCAGGTAGAAAAAAAATGCTTAATTATTAACGCTCTTATGTTTGAGGCATTGGTCTTTTGACAGTGTGGGATTGTTATCAGATGTTTTACGATTGACGATGCTTCCAGTGGCCTTCATTTTATTAGCGAGGTGGGAAATGGTTCTAAACTATTCACGGTCTTATATTTGAACAATTGTTTTGTGTTGGTGCTGGATTAGTAGTTGATATTATACGATTAACGATGCTTTCAGTTGCCTGGTTTTTATTTGGCAAGGAGGAACATGTTGCTAGACTAATAGCGCTCTTATATTTAGCAATTTGTTCAGTATTAGCGTGGGATTAAAATGAGATATTTTGCGATTAACGATGCTTCGAGTTGACTTTATGTTATTAGCGAGGTAGGAAAATGTTTGCTAAACTATTCACAGTCTTATGTTTGAGCCATTGTTTTTTAGTTGGTTTTGGATTGGTAGTTGATGTTTTACGAATGACGGGATTTTGATTTAATTTCGTTTATTCGCCAGGTAGAAAAATAACGCTAAATTATTATCACTGTTATGATTAAGCTATGGTTTAGGATTGGTAGTAAAAGCGCTCTTATGTTTAGCCACTTATTTGGTATCGGTAATGGATAGGTAGTTGAAGTTTTTTGACTGACGTTGCTTCGAGTTGCCTTCATTTTATTAGCGAGGTAAGAAAATGTTGCTAAACTATTCACGGTCATATGTTTGAGCCAGTGTTTTTTAGTTGGTGTTGGATTGGTAGTTGATGTTTTACGATTGACGATGATTCGTGTTGCCTTCATTAGATTTGCCAGGTAGAAAAATGTTTCTAATTTGTTCACGCCTTTATGTTTAGGATATTTGTTTTGTATCGGTTATGGATTGGTAGTTGAAGTTTTATATTGACGTTGCTTCGAGTTGCCTGCCTCGTATTTGCCAGAGAGAAAAATGTTGCTGGATTAATACTGCTATTATGGCAGCCTTTCGTTTGGTATTGGCGTGGGTTGCATTTTATTCGCCGGAGAGAAACATGTTGCTAGATAATTAACCACTTTAATGTTTAGCCACTTATTTAATATCGGTTATGGATTGGTAGTTGAAGTTTTACGATTGACGGTGCTTCGATTTGATTTGGTTTCTTTTTTAGGTTGAAAAAAAATGCTTAATTATTATCGCTCTTATGTTTGAGGCATTGGTTTTTTGACAGTTTGGGATTGTTATCAGATGTTTTAAGATTGACGATGCTTCGAGTTGCCATCATTGTATTTGCCAGAGAGAAAAATGTTGCTAGATTAATACTGCTATTATGGCAGCCTTTCGTTTGGTATAGGTGTGGGTTGCATTTTATTCGCCGGAGAGAAACATGTTGCTAGATAATTAACGACTTCAATGTTTAGCCACTTATTTGATATCGGTCTTGGATTGGTAGTTGAACTTTTACGATTGACGGTGCTTCCAGTTGCCTGCATTGTATTTGCCAGAGAGAAAAATGTTGCTAGATTAATACTGCTATTATGGCAGCCTTTCGTTTTGTATAGGTGTGGGTTGCATTTTATTTGCCGGAGAGAAACATGTTGCTAGATAATTAACGACTTTAATGTTTAGCCACTTATTTGATATCGGTTTTGGATTGGTAGTTGAAGTTTTACGATTGACGGTGCTTCCAGTTGCCTGCATTGTATTTGCCAGAGAGAAAAATGTTGCTAGATTAATACTGCTATTATGGCAGCCTTTCGTTTGGTATAGGTGTGGGTTGCATTTTATTCGCCGGAGAGAAACATGTTGCTAGATAATTAACGACTTTAATGTTTAGCCACTTATTTAAAATGGGTTATGGATTGGTAGTTGAAGTTTTACGATTGACGGTGCTTCGATTTGATTTGGTTTCTTTTTCAGGTAGAAAAAAAATGCTTAATTATTAACGCTCTTATGTTTGAGGCATTGGTCTTTTGACAGTGTGGGATTGTTATCAGATGTTTTACGATTGACGATGCTTCCAGTGGCCTTCATTTTATTAGCGAGGTGGGAAATGGTTCTAAACTATTCACGGTCTTATATTTGAACAATTGTTTTGTGTTGGTGCTGGATTAGTAGTTGATATTATACGATTAACGATGCTTTCAGTTGCCTGGTTTTTATTTGGCAAGGAGGAACATGTTGCTAGACTAATAGCGCTCTTATATTTAGCAATTTGTTCAGTATTAGCGTGGGATTAAAATGAGATATTTTGCGATTAACGATGCTTCGAGTTGACTTTATGTTATTAGCGAGGTAGGAAAATGTTTGCTAAACTATTCACAGTCTTATGTTTGAGCCATTGTTTTTTAGTTGGTTTTGGATTGGTAGTTGATGTTTTACGAATGACGGGATTTTGATTTAATTTCGTTTATTCGCCAGGTAGAAAAATAACGCTAAATTATTATCACTGTTATGATTAAGCTATGGTTTAGGATTGGTAGTAAAAGCGCTCTTATGTTTAGCCACTTATTTGGTATCGGTAATGGATAGGTAGTTGAAGTTTTTTGACTGACGTTGCTTCGAGTTGCCTTCATTTTATTAGCGAGGTAAGAAAATGTTGCTAAACTATTCACGGTCATATGTTTGAGCCAGTGTTTTTTAGTTGGTGTTGGATTGGTAGTTGATGTTTTACGATTGACGATGATTCGTGTTGCCTTCATTAGATTTGCCAGGTAGAAAAATGTTTCTAATTTGTTCACGCCTTTATGTTTAGGATATTTGTTTTGTATCGGTTATGGATTGGTAGTTGAAGTTTTATATTGACGTTGCTTCGAGTTGCCTGCCTCGTATTTGCCAGAGAGAAAAATGTTGCTGGATTAATACTGCTATTATGGCAGCCTTTCGTTTGGTATTGGCGTGGGTTGCATTTTATTCGCCGGAGAGAAACATGTTGCTAGATAATTAACCACTTTAATGTTTAGCCACTTATTTAATATCGGTTATGGATTGGTAGTTGAAGTTTTACGATTGACGGTGCTTCGATTTGATTTGGTTTCTTTTTCAGGTAGAAAAAAAATGCTTAATTATTATCGCTCTTATGTTTGAGGCATTGGTTTTTTGACAGTTTGGGATTGTTATCAGATGTTTTAAGATTGACGATGCTTCGAGTTGCCATCATTGTATTTGCCAGAGAGAAAAATGTTGCTAGATTAATACTGCTATTATGGCAGCCTTTCGTTTGGTATAGGTGTGGGTTGCATTTTATTCGCCGGAGAGAAACATGTTGCTAGATAATTAACGACTTTAATGTTTAGCCACTTATTTGATATCGGTCTTGGATTGGTAATTGAACTTTTACGATTGACGGTGCTTCCAGTTGCCTGCATTGTATTTGCCAGAGAGAAAAATGTTGCTAGATTAATACTGCTATTATGGCAGCCTTTCGTTTTGTATAGGTGTGGGTTGCATTTTATTTGCCGGAGAGAAACATGTTGCTAGATAATTAACGACTTTAATGTTTAGCCACTTATTTGATATCGGTTTTGGATTGGTAGTTGAAGTTTTACGATTGACGGTGCTTCCAGTTGCCTTCATTGTATTTGCCAGAGAGAAAAATGTTGCTAGATTAATACTGCTATTATGGCAGCCTTTCGTTTGGTATAGGTGTGGGTTGCATTTTATTCGCCGGAGAGAAACATGTTGCTAGATAATTAACGACTTTAATGTTTAGCCACTTATTTAAAATGGGTTATGGATTGGTAGTTGAAGTTTTACGATTGACGGTGCTTCGATTTGATTTGGTTTCTTTTTCAGGTAGAAAAAAAATGCTTAATTATTAACGCTCTTATGTTTGAGGCATTGGTCTTTTGACAGTGTGGGATTGTTATCAGATGTTTTACGATTGACGATGCTTCCAGTGGCCTTCATTTTATTAGCGAGGTGGGAAATGGTTCTAAACTATTCACGGTCTTATATTTGAACAATTGTTTTGTGTTGGTGCTGGATTAGTAGTTGATATTATACGATTAACGATGCTTTCAGTTGCCTGGTTTTTATTTGGCAAGGAGGAACATGTTGCTAGACTAATAGCGCTCTTATATTTAGCAATTTGTTCAGTATTAGCGTGGGATTAAAATGAGATATTTTGCGATTAACGATGCTTCGAGTTGACTTTATGTTATTAGCGAGGTAGGAAAATGTTTGCTAAACTATTCACAGTCTTATGTTTGAGCCATTGTTTTTTAGTTGGTTTTGGATTGGTAGTTGATGTTTTACGAATGACGGGATTTTGATTTAATTTCGTTTATTCGCCAGGTAGAAAAATAACGCTAAATTATTATCACTGTTATGATTAAGCTATGGTTTAGGATTGGTAGTAAAAGCGCTCTTATGTTTAGCCACTTATTTGGTATCGGTAATGGATAGGTAGTTGAAGTTTTTTGACTGACGTTGCTTCGAGTTGCCTTCATTTTATTAGCGAGGTAAGAAAATGTTGCTAAACTATTCACGGTCATATGTTTGAGCCAGTGTTTTTTAGTTGGTGTTGGATTGGTAGTTGATGTTTTACGATTGACGATGATTCGTGTTGCCTTCATTAGATTTGCCAGGTAGAAAAATGTTTCTAATTTGTTCACGCCTTTATGTTTAGGATATTTGTTTTGTATCGGTTATGGATTGGTAGTTGAAGTTTTATATTGACGTTGCTTCGAGTTGCCTGCCTCGTATTTGCCAGAGAGAAAAATGTTGCTGGATTAATACTGCTATTATGGCAGCCTTTCGTTTGGTATTGGCGTGGGTTGCATTTTATTCGCCGGAGAGAAACATGTTGCTAGATAATTAACCACTTTAATGTTTAGCCACTTATTTAATATCGGTTATGGATTGGTAGTTGAAGTTTTACGATTGACGGTGCTTCGATTTGATTTGGTTTCTTTTTTAGGTTGAAAAAAAATGCTTAATTATTATCGCTCTTATGTTTGAGGCATTGGTTTTTTGACAGTTTGGGATTGTTATCAGATGTTTTACGATTGACGATGCTTCGAGTTGCCATCATTGTATTTGCCAGAGAGAAAAATGTTGCTAGATTAATACTGCTATTATGGCAGCCTTTCGTTTGGTATAGGTGTGGGTTGCATTTTATTCGCCGGAGAGAAACATGTTGCTAGATAATTAACGACTTCAATGTTTAGCCACTTATTTGATATCGGTCTTGGATTGGTAATTGAACTTTTACGATTGACGGTGCTTCCAGTTGCCTGCATTGTATTTGCCAGAGAGAAAAATGTTGCTAGATTAATACTGCTATTATGGCAGCCTTTCGTTTGGTATAGGTGTGGGTTGCATTTTATTTGCCGGAGAGAAACATGTTGCTAGATAATTAACGACTTTAATGTTTAGCCACTTATTTGATATCGGTTTTGGATTGGTAGTTGAAGTTTTACGATTGACGGTGCTTCCAGTTGCCTGCATTGTATTTGCCAGAGAGAAAAATGTTGCTAGATTAATACTGCTATTATGGCAGCCTTTCGTTTGGTATAGGTGTGGGTTGCATTTTATTTGCCGGAGAGAAACATGTTGCTAGATAATTAACGACTTTAATGTTTAGCCACTTATTTGATATCGGTTTTGGATTGGTAGTTGAAGTTTTACGATTGACGGTGCTTCCAGTTGCCTGCATTGTATTTCCCAGAGAGAAAAATGTTGCTAGATTAATACTGCTATTATGGCAGCCTTTCGTTTGGTATAGGTGTGGGTTGCATTTTATTCGCCGGAGAGAAACATGTTGCTAGATAATTAACGACTTTAATGTTTAGCCACTTATTTAAAATGGGTTATGGATTGGTAGTTGAAGTTTTACGATTGACGGTGCTTCGATTTGATTTGGTTTCTTTTTCAGGTAGAAAAAAAATGCTTAATTATTAACGCTCTTATGTTTGAGGCATTGGTCTTTTGACAGTGTGGGATTGTTATCAGATGTTTTACGATTGACGATGCTTCCAGTGGCCTTCATTTTATTAGCGAGGTGGGAAATGGTTCTAAACTATTCACGGTCTTATATTTGAACAATTGTTTTGTGTTGGTGCTGGATTAGTAGTTGATATTATACGATTAACGATGCTTTCAGTTGCCTGGTTTTTATTTGGCAAGGAGGAACATGTTGCTAGACTAATAGCGCTCTTATATTTAGCAATTTGTTCAGTATTAGCGAGGGATTAAAATGAGATATTTTGCGATTGACGATGCTTCGATTTGATTTGGTTTCTTTTTCAGGTAGAAAAAAAATGCTTAATTATTAACGCTCTTATGTTTGAGGCATTGGTTTTTTGACAGTGTGGGATTGTTATCAGATGTTTTACGATTGACGATGCTTCCAGTGGCCTTCATTTTATTAGCGAGGTGGGAAATGGTTCTAAACTATTCACGGTCTTATATTTGAGCAATTGTTTTGTGTTGGTGCTGGATTAGTAGTTGAAGTTTTACGATTGACGGTGCTTCCAGTTGCCTGCATTGTATTTGCCAGAGAGAAAAATGTTGCTAGATTAATACTGCTATTATGGCAGCCTTTCGTTTGGTATAGGTGTGGGTTGCATTTTATTCGCCGGAGAGAAACATGTTGCTAGATAATTAACGACTTTAATGTTTAGCCACTTATTTGATATCGGTTATGGATTGGTAGTGGAAGTTTTAAGATTGACGGTGCTTGCAGGTGCCTGCATTGTATTTGCCAGAGAGAAAAATGTTGCTAGATTAATACTGCTATTATGGCAGCCTTTCGTTTGGTATAGGTGTGGGTTGCATTTTATTCGCCGGAGAGAAACATGTTGCTAGATAATTAACGACTTTAATGTTTAGCCACTTATTTGATATCGGTTTTGGATTGGTAGTTGAAGTTTTACGATTGACGGTGCTTCCAGTTGCCTGCATTGTATTTGCCAGAGAGAAAAATGTTGCTAGATTAATACTGCTATTATGGCAGCCTTTCGTTTGGTATAGGTGTGGGTTGCATTTTATTCGCCGGAGAGAAACATGTTGCTAGATAATTAACGACTTTAATGTTTAGCCACTTATTTAAAATGGGTTATGGATTGGTAGTTGAAGTTTTACGATTGACGGTGCTTCGATTTGATTTGGTTTCTTTTTCAGGTAGAAAAAAAATGCTTAATTATTAACGCTCTTATGTTTGAGGCATTGGTCTTTTGACAGTGTGGGATTGTTATCAGATGTTTTACGATTGACGATGCTTCCAGTGGCCTTCATTTTATTAGCGAGGTGGGAAATGGTTCTAAACTATTCACGGTCTTATATTTGAACAATTGTTTTGTGTTGGTGCTGGATTAGTAGTTGATATTATACGATTAACGATGCTTTCAGTTGCCTGGTTTTTATTTGGCAAGGAGGAACATGTTGCTAGACTAATAGCGCTCTTATATTTAGCAATTTGTTCAGTATTAGCGAGGGATTAAAATGAGATATTTTGCGATTGACGATGCTTCGATTTGATTTGGTTTCTTTTTCAGGTAGAAAAAAAATGCTTAATTATTAACGCTCTTATGTTTGAGGCATTGGTTTTTTGACAGTGTGGGATTGTTATCAGATGTTTTACGATTGACGATGCTTCCAGTGGCCTTCATTTTATTAGCGAGGTGGGAAATGGTTCTAAACTATTCACGGTCTTATATTTTAGCAATTGTTTTGTGTTGGTGCTGGATTAGTAGTTGAAGTTTTACGATTGACGGTGCTTCCAGTTGCCTGCATTGTATTTGCCAGAGAGAAAAATGTTGCTAGATTAATACTGCTATTATGGCAGCCTTTCGTTTGGTATAGGTGTGGGTTGCATTTTATTCGCCGGAGAGAAACATGTTGCTAGATAATTAACGACTTTAATGTTTAGCCACTTATTTAAAATGGGTTATGGATTGGTAGTTGAAGTTTTACGATTGACGGTGCTTCGATTTGATTTGGTTTCTTTTTCAGGTAGAAAAAAAATGCTTAATTATTAACGCTCTTATGTTTGAGGCATTGGTCTTTTGACAGTGTGGGATTGTTATCAGATGTTTTACGATTGACGATGCTTCCAGTGGCCTTCATTTTATTAGCGAGGTGGGAAATGGTTCTAAACTATTCACGGTCTTATATTTGAACAATTGTTTTGTGTTGGTGCTGGATTAGTAGTTGATATTATACGATTAACGATGCTTTCAGTTGCCTGGTTTTTATTTGGCAAGGAGGAACATGTTGCTAGACTAATAGCGCTCTTATATTTAGCAATTTGTTCAGTATTAGCGTGGGATTAAAATGAGATATTTTGCGATTAACGATGCTTCGAGTTGACTTTATGTTATTAGCGAGGTAGGAAAATGTTTGCTAAACTATTCACAGTCTTATGTTTGAGCCATTGTTTTTTAGTTGGTTTTGGATTGGTAGTTGATGTTTTACGAATGACGGTTTTTTGATTTAATTTCGTTTATTGGCCAGGTAAAAAAATAACGCTAAATTATTATCACTGTTATGATTAAGCTATGGTTTAGGATTGGTAGTAAAAGCGCTCTTATGTTTAGCCACTTATTTGGTATCGGTAATGGATAGGTAGTTGAAGTTTTTTGACTGACGTTGCTTCGAGTTGCCTTCATTTTATTAGCGAGGTAAGAAAATGTTGCTAAACTATTCACGGTCATATGTTTGAGCCAGTGTTTTTTAGTTGGTGTTGGATTGGTAGTTGATGTTTTACGATTGACGATGATTCGTGTTGCCTTCATTAGATTTGCCAGGTAGAAAAATGTTTCTAATTTGTTCACGCCTTTATGTTTAGGATATTTGTTTTGTATCGGTTATGGATTGGTAGTTGAAGTTTTATATTGACGTTGCTTCGAGTTGCCTGCCTCGTATTTGCCAGAGAGAAAAATGTTGCTGGATTAATACTGCTATTATGGCAGCCTTTCGTTTGGTATTGGCGTGGGTTGCATTTTATTCGCCGGAGAGAAAAATGTTGCTAGATAATTAACCACTTTAATGTTTAGCCACTTATTTAATATCGGTTATGGATTGGTAGTTGAAGTTTTACGATTGACGGTGCTTCGATTTGATTTGGTTTCTTTTTTAGGTTGAAAAAAAATGCTTAATTATTATCGCTCTTATGTTTGAGGCATTGGTTTTTTGACAGTTTGGGATTGTTATTAGATGTTTTAAGATTGACGATGCTTCGAGTTGCCATCATTGTATTTGCCAGAGAGAAAAATGTTGCTAGCTTAATACTGCTATTATGGCAGCCTTTCGTTTGGTATAGGTGTGGGTTGCATTTTATTCGCCGGAGAGAAACATGTTGCTAGATAATTAACGACTTCAATGTTTAGCCACTTATTTGATATCGGTCTTGGATTGGTAATTGAACTTTTACGATTGACGGTGCTTCCAGTTGCCTGCATTGTATTTGCCAGAGAGAAAAATGTTGCTAGATTAATACTGCTATTATGGCAGCCTTTCGTTTGGTATAGGTGTGGGTTGCATTTTATTTGCCGGAGAGAAACATGTTGCTAGATAATTAACGACTTTAATGTTTAGCCACTTATTTGATATCGGTTTTGGATTGGTAGTTGAAGTTTTACGATTGACGGTGCTTCCAGTTGCCTGCATTGTATTTGCCAGAGAGAAAAATGTTGCTAGATTAATACTGCTATTATGGCAGCCTTTCGTTTGGTATAGGTGTGGGTTGCATTTTATTCGCCGGAGAGAAACATGTTGCTAGATAATTAACGACTTTAATGTTTAGCCACTTATTTAAAATGGGTTATGGATTGGTAGTTGAAGTTTTACGATTGACGGTGCTTCGATTTGATTTGGTTTCTTTTTCAGGTAGAAAAAAAATGCTTAATTATTAACGCTCTTATGTTTGAGGCATTGGTCTTTTGACAGTGTGGGATTGTTATCAGATGTTTTACGATTGACGATGCTTCCAGTGGCCTTCATTTTATTAGCGAGGTGGGAAATGGTTCTAAACTATTCACGGTCTTATATTTGAACAATTGTTTTGTGTTGGTGCTGGATTAGTAGTTGATATTATACGATTAACGATGCTTTCAGTTGCCTGGTTTTTATTTGGCAAGGAGGAACATGTTGCTAGACTAATAGCGCTCTTATATTTAGCAATTTGTTCAGTATTAGCGAGGGATTAAAATGAGATATTTTGCGATTGACGATGCTTCGATTTGATTTGGTTTCTTTTTCAGGTAGAAAAAAAATGCTTAATTATTAACGCTCTTATGTTTGAGGCATTGGTTTTTTGACAGTGTGGGATTGTTATCAGATCTTTTACGATTGACGATGCTTCCAGTGGCCTTCATTTTATTAGCGAGGTGGGAAATGGTTCTAAACTATTCACGGTCTTATATTTGAGCAATTGTTTTGTGTTGGTGCTGGATTAGTAGTTGAAGTTTTACGATTGACGGTGCTTCCAGTTGCCTGCATTGTATTTGCCAGAGAGAAAAATGTTGCTAGATTAATACTGCTATTATGGCAGCCTTTCGTTTGGTATAGGTGTGGGTTGCATTTTATTCGCCGGAGAGAAACATGTTGCTAGATAATTAACGACTTTAATGTTTAGCCACTTATTTAAAATGGGTTATGGATTGGTAGTTGAAGTTTTACGATTGACGGTGCTTCGATTTGATTTGGTTTCTTTTTCAGGTAGAAAAAAAATGCTTAATTATTAACGCTCTTATGTTTGAGGCATTGGTCTTTTGACAGTGTGGGATTGTTATCAGATGTTTTACGATTGACGATGCTTCCAGTGGCCTTCATTTTATTAGCGAGGTGGGAAATGGTTCTAAACTATTCACGGTCTTATATTTGAACAATTGTTTTGTGTTGGTGCTGGATTAGTAGTTGATATTATACGATTAACGATGCTTTCAGTTGCCTGGTTTTTATTTGGCAAGGAGGAACATGTTGCTAGACTAATAGCGCTCTTATATTTAGCAATTTGTTCAGTATTAGCGAGGGATTAAAATGAGATATTTTGCGATTGACGATGCTTCGATTTGATTTGGTTTCTTTTTCAGGTAGAAAAAAAATGCTTAATTATTAACGCTCTTATGTTTGAGGCATTGGTTTTTTGACAGTGTGGGATTGTTATCAGATGTTTTACGATTGACGATGCTTCCAGTGGCCTTCATTTTATTAGCGAGGTGGGAAATGGTTCTAAACTATTCACGGTCTTATATTTGAGCAATTGTTTTGTGTTGGTGCTGGATTAGTAGTTGAAGTTTTACGATTGACGGTGCTTCCAGTTGCCTGCATTGTATTTGCCAGAGAGAAAAATGTTGCTAGATTAATACTGCTATTATGGCAGCCTTTCGTTTGGTATAGGTGTGGGTTGCATTTTATTCGCCGGAGAGAAACATGTTGCTAGATAATTAACGACTTTAATGTTTAGCCACTTATTTGATATCGGTTATGGATTGGTAGTGGAAGTTTTAAGATTGACGGTGCTTGCAGGTGCCTGCATTGTATTTGCCAGAGAGAAAAATGTTGCTAGATTAATACTGCTATTATGGCAGCCTTTCGTTTGGTATAGGTGTGGGTTGCATTTTATTCGCCGGAGAGAAACATGTTGCTAGATAATTAACGACTTTAATGTTTAGCCACTTATTTGATATCGGTTTTGGATTGGTAGTTGAAGTTTTACGATTGACGGTGCTTCCAGTTGCCTGCATTGTATTTGCCAGAGAGAAAAATGTTGCTAGATTAATACTGCTATTATGGCAGCCTTTCGTTTGGTATAGGTGTGGGTTGCATTTTATTCGCCGGAGAGAAACATGTTGCTAGATAATTAACGACTTTAATGTTTAGCCACTTATTTAAAATGGGTTATGGATTGGTAGTTGAAGTTTTACGATTGACGGTGCTTCGATTTGATTTGGTTTCTTTTTCAGGTAGAAAAAAAATGCTTAATTATTAACGCTCTTATGTTTGAGGCATTGGTCTTTTGACAGTGTGGGATTGTTATCAGATGTTTTACGATTGACGATGCTTCCAGTGGCCTTCATTTTATTAGCGAGGTGGGAAATGGTTCTAAACTATTCACGGTCTTATATTTGAACAATTGTTTTGTGTTGGTGCTGGATTAGTAGTTGATATTATACGATTAACGATGCTTTCAGTTGCCTGGTTTTTATTTGGCAAGGAGGAACATGTTGCTAGACTAATAGCGCTCTTATATTTAGCAATTTGTTCAGTATTAGCGAGGGATTAAAATGAGATATTTTGCGATTGACGATGCTTCGATTTGATTTGGTTTCTTTTTCAGGTAGAAAAAAAATGCTTAATTATTAACGCTCTTATGTTTGAGGCATTGGTTTTTTGACAGTGTGGGATTGTTATCAGATGTTTTACGATTGACGATGCTTCCAGTGGCCTTCATTTTATTAGCGAGGTGGGAAATGGTTCTAAACTATTCACGGTCTTATATTTTAGCAATTGTTTTGTGTTGGTGCTGGATTAGTAGTTGAAGTTTTACGATTGACGGTGCTTCCAGTTGCCTGCATTGTATTTGCCAGAGAGAAAAATGTTGCTAGATTAATACTGCTATTATGGCAGCCTTTCGTTTGGTATAGGTGTGGGTTGCATTTTATTCGCCGGAGAGAAACATGTTGCTAGATAATTAACGACTTTAATGTTTAGCCACTTATTTAAAATGGGTTATGGATTGGTAGTTGAAGTTTTACGATTGACGGTGCTTCGATTTGATTTGGTTTCTTTTTCAGGTAGAAAAAAAATGCTTAATTATTAACGCTCTTATGTTTGAGGCATTGGTCTTTTGACAGTGTGGGATTGTTATCAGATGTTTTACGATTGACGATGCTTCCAGTGGCCTTCATTTTATTAGCGAGGTGGGAAATGGTTCTAAACTATTCACGGTCTTATATTTGAACAATTGTTTTGTGTTGGTGCTGGATTAGTAGTTGATATTATACGATTAACGATGCTTTCAGTTGCCTGGTTTTTATTTGGCAAGGAGGAACATGTTGCTAGACTAATAGCGCTCTTATATTTAGCAATTTGTTCAGTATTAGCGTGGGATTAAAATGAGATATTTTGCGATTAACGATGCTTCGAGTTGACTTTATGTTATTAGCGAGGTAGGAAAATGTTTGCTAAACTATTCACAGTCTTATGTTTGAGCCATTGTTTTTTAGTTGGTTTTGGATTGGTAGTTGATGTTTTACGAATGACGGTTTTTTGATTTAATTTCGTTTATTCGCCAGGTAAAAAAATAACGCTAAATTATTATCACTGTTATGATTAAGCTATGGTTTAGGATTGGTAGTAAAAGCGCTCTTATGTTTAGCCACTTATTTGGTATCGGTAATGGATAGGTAGTTGAAGTTTTTTGACTGACGTTGCTTCGAGTTGCCTTCATTTTATTAGCGAGGTAAGAAAATGTTGCTAAACTATTCACGGTCATATGTTTGAGCCAGTGTTTTTTAGTTGGTGTTGGATTGGTAGTTGATGTTTTACGATTGACGATGATTCGTGTTGCCTTCATTAGATTTGCCAGGTAGAAAAATGTTTCTAATTTGTTCACGCCTTTATGTTTAGGATATTTGTTTTGTATCGGTTATGGATTGGTAGTTGAAGTTTTATATTGACGTTGCTTCGAGTTGCCTGCCTCGTATTTGCCAGAGAGAAAAATGTTGCTGGATTAATACTGCTATTATGGCAGCCTTTCGTTTGGTATTGGCGTGGGTTGCATTTTATTCGCCGGAGAGAAAAATGTTGCTAGATAATTAACCACTTTAATGTTTAGCCACTTATTTAATATCGGTTATGGATTGGTAGTTGAAGTTTTACGATTGACGGTGCTTCGATTTGATTTGGTTTCTTTTTTAGGTTGAAAAAAAATGCTTAATTATTATCGCTCTTATGTTTGAGGCATTGGTTTTTTGACAGTTTGGGATTGTTATTAGATGTTTTAAGATTGACGATGCTTCGAGTTGCCATCATTGTATTTGCCAGAGAGAAAAATGTTGCTAGCTTAATACTGCTATTATGGCAGCCTTTCGTTTGGTATAGGTGTGGGTTGCATTTTATTCGCCGGAGAGAAACATGTTGCTAGATAATTAACGACTTCAATGTTTAGCCACTTATTTGATATCGGTCTTGGATTGGTAATTGAACTTTTACGATTGACGGTGCTTCCAGTTGCCTGCATTGTATTTGCCAGAGAGAAAAATGTTGCTAGATTAATACTGCTATTATGGCAGCCTTTCGTTTGGTATAGGTGTGGGTTGCATTTTATTTGCCGGAGAGAAACATGTTGCTAGATAATTAACGACTTTAATGTTTAGCCACTTATTTGATATCGGTTTTGGATTGGTAGTTGAAGTTTTACGATTGACGGTGCTTCCAGTTGCCTGCATTGTATTTGCCAGAGAGAAAAATGTTGCTAGATTAATACTGCTATTATGGCAGCCTTTCGTTTGGTATAGGTGTGGGTTGCATTTTATTCGCCGGAGAGAAACATGTTGCTAGATAATTAACGACTTTAATGTTTAGCCACTTATTTAAAATGGGTTATGGATTGGTAGTTGAAGTTTTACGATTGACGGTGCTTCGATTTGATTTGGTTTCTTTTTCAGGTAGAAAAAAAATGCTTAATTATTAACGCTCTTATGTTTGAGGCATTGGTCTTTTGACAGTGTGGGATTGTTATCAGATGTTTTACGATTGACGATGCTTCCAGTGGCCTTCATTTTATTAGCGAGGTGGGAAATGGTTCTAAACTATTCACGGTCTTATATTTGAACAATTGTTTTGTGTTGGTGCTGGATTAGTAGTTGATATTATACGATTAACGATGCTTTCAGTTGCCTGGTTTTTATTTGGCAAGGAGGAACATGTTGCTAGACTAATAGCGCTCTTATATTTAGCAATTTGTTCAGTATTAGCGAGGGATTAAAATGAGATATTTTGCGATTGACGATGCTTCGATTTGATTTGGTTTCTTTTTCAGGTAGAAAAAAAATGCTTAATTATTAACGCTCTTATGTTTGAGGCATTGGTTTTTTGACAGTGTGGGATTGTTATCAGATGTTTTACGATTGACGATGCTTCCAGTGGCCTTCATTTTATTAGCGAGGTGGGAAATGGTTCTAAACTATTCACGGTCTTATATTTGAGCAATTGTTATGTGTTGGTGCTGGATTAGTAGTTGAAGTTTTACGATTGACGGTGCTTCCAGTTGCCTGCATTGTATTTGCCAGAGAGAAAAATGTTGCTAGATTAATACTGCTATTATGGCAGCCTTTCGTTTGGTATAGGTGTGGGTTGCATTTTATTCGCCGGAGAGAAACATGTTGCTAGATAATTAACGACTTTAATGTTTAGCCACTTATTTAAAATGGGTTATGGATTGGTAGTTGAAGTTTTACGATTGACGGTGCTTCGATTTGATTTGGTTTCTTTTTCAGGTAGAAAAAAAATGCTTAATTATTAACGCTCTTATGTTTGAGGCATTGGTCTTTTGACAGTGTGGGATTGTTATCAGATGTTTTACGATTGACGATGCTTCCAGTGGCCTTCATTTTATTAGCGAGGTGGGAAATGGTTCTAAACTATTCACGGTCTTATATTTGAACAATTGTTTTGTGTTGGTGCTGGA
Source organism: Acanthosoma haemorrhoidale (assembly GCA_930367205.1). Taxonomy (NCBI): domain Eukaryota; kingdom Metazoa; phylum Arthropoda; class Insecta; order Hemiptera; family Acanthosomatidae; genus Acanthosoma; species Acanthosoma haemorrhoidale. Next base: position 26,187,358 of record OV884009.1, on the reverse strand, counting down.
TTAGTAGTTGATATTATACGATTAACGATGCTTTCAGTTGCCTGGTTTTTATTTGGCAAGGAGGAACATGTTGCTAGACTAATAGCGCTCTTATATTTAGCAATTTGTTCAGTATTAGCGAGGGATTAAAATGAGATATTTTGCGATTGACGATGCTTCGATTTGATTTGGTTTCTTTTTCAGGTAGAAAAAAAATGCTTAATTATTAACGCTCTTATGTTTGAGGCATTGGTTTTTTGACAGTGTGGGATTGTTATCAGATGTTTTACGATTGACGATGCTTCCAGTGGCCTTCATTTTATTAGCGAGGTGGGAAATGGTTCTAAACTATTCACGGTCTTATATTTTAGCAATTGTTTTGTGTTGGTGCTGGATTAGTAGTTGAAGTTTTACGATTGACGGTGCTTCCAGTTGCCTGCATTGTATTTGCCAGAGAGAAAAATGTTGCTAGATTAATACTGCTATTATGGCAGCCTTTCGTTTGGTATAGGTGTGGGTTGCATTTTATTCGCCGGAGAGAAACATGTTGCTAGATAATTAACGACTTTAATGTTTAGCCACTTATTTAAAATGGGTTATGGATTGGTAGTTGAAGTTTTACGATTGACGGTGCTTCGATTTGATTTGGTTTCTTTTTCAGGTAGAAAAAAAATGCTTAATTATTAACGCTCTTATGTTTGAGGCATTGGTCTTTTGACAGTGTGGGATTGTTATCAGATGTTTTACGATTGACGATGCTTCCAGTGGCCTTCATTTTATTAGCGAGGTGGGAAATGGTTCTAAACTATTCACGGTCTTATATTTGAACAATTGTTTTGTGTTGGTGCTGGATTAGTAGTTGATATTATACGATTAACGATGCTTTCAGTTGCCTGGTTTTTATTTGGCAAGGAGGAACATGTTGCTAGACTAATAGCGCTCTTATATTTAGCAATTTGTTCAGTATTAGCGAGGGATTAAAATGAGATATTTTGCGATTGACGATGCTTCGATTTGATTTGGTTTCTTTTTCAGGTAGAAAAAAAATGCTTAATTATTAACGCTCTTATGTTTGAGGCATTGGTTTTTTGACAGTTTGGGATTGTTATTAGATGTTTTAAGATTGACGATGCTTCGAGTTGCCATCATTGTATTTGCCAGAGAGAAAAATGTTGCTAGCTTAATACTGCTATTATGGCAGCCTTTCGTTTGGTATAGGTGTGGGTTGCATTTTATTCGCCGGAGAGAAACATGTTGCTAGATAATTAACGACTTCAATGTTTAGCCACTTATTTGATATCGGTCTTGGATTGGTAATTGAACTTTTACGATTGACGGTGCTTCCAGTTGCCTGCATTGTATTTGCCAGAGAGAAAAATGTTGCTAGATTAATACTGCTATTATGGCAGCCTTTCGTTTGGTATAGGTGTGGGTTGCATTTTATTTGCCGGAGAGAAACATGTTGCTAGATAATTAACGACTTTAATGTTTAGCCACTTATTTGATATCGGTTTTGGATTGGTAGTTGAAGTTTTACGATTGACGGTGCTTCCAGTTGCCTGCATTGTATTTGCCAGAGAGAAAAATGTTGCTAGATTAATACTGCTATTATGGCAGCCTTTCGTTTGGTATAGGTGTGGGTTGCATTTTATTCGCCGGAGAGAAACATGTTGCTAGATAATTAACGACTTTAATGTTTAGCCACTTATTTAAAATGGGTTATGGATTGGTAGTTGAAGTTTTACGATTGACGGTGCTTCGATTTGATTTGGTTTCTTTTTCAGGTAGAAAAAAAATGCTTAATTATTAACGCTCTTATGTTTGAGGCATTGGTCTTTTGACAGTGTGGGATTGTTATCAGATGTTTTACGATTGACGATGCTTCCAGTGGCCTTCATTTTATTAGCGAGGTGGGAAATGGTTCTAAACTATTCACGGTCTTATATTTGAACAATTGTTTTGTGTTGGTGCTGGATTAGTAGTTGATATTATACGATTAACGATGCTTTCAGTTGCCTGGTTTTTATTTGGCAAGGAGGAACATGTTGCTAGACTAATAGCGCTCTTATATTTAGCAATTTGTTCAGTATTAGCGAGGGATTAAAATGAGATATTTTGCGATTGACGATGCTTCGATTTGATTTGGTTTCTTTTTCAGGTAGAAAAAAAATGCTTAATTATTAACGCTCTTATGTTTGAGGCATTGGTTTTTTGACAGTGTGGGATTGTTATCAGATCTTTTACGATTGACGATGCTTCCAGTGGCCTTCATTTTATTAGCGAGGTGGGAAATGGTTCTAAACTATTCACGGTCTTATATTTGAGCAATTGTTTTGTGTTGGTGCTGGATTAGTAGTTGAAGTTTTACGATTGACGGTGCTTCCAGTTGCCTGCATTGTATTTGCCAGAGAGAAAAATGTTGCTAGATTAATACTGCTATTATGGCAGCCTTTCGTTTGGTATAGGTGTGGGTTGCATTTTATTCGCCGGAGAGAAACATGTTGCTAGATAATTAACGACTTTAATGTTTAGCCACTTATTTAAAATGGGTTATGGATTGGTAGTTGAAGTTTTACGATTGACGGTGCTTCGATTTGATTTGGTTTCTTTTTCAGGTAGAAAAAAAATGCTTAATTATTAACGCTCTTATGTTTGAGGCATTGGTCTTTTGACAGTGTGGGATTGTTATCAGATGTTTTACGATTGACGATGCTTCCAGTGGCCTTCATTTTATTAGCGAGGTGGGAAATGGTTCTAAACTATTCACGGTCTTATATTTGAACAATTGTTTTGTGTTGGTGCTGGATTAGTAGTTGATATTATACGATTAACGATGCTTTCAGTTGCCTGGTTTTTATTTGGCAAGGAGGAACATGTTGCTAGACTAATAGCGCTCTTATATTTAGCAATTTGTTCAGTATTAGCGTGGGATTAAAATGAGATATTTTGCGATTAACGATGCTTCGAGTTGACTTTATGTTATTAGCGAGGTAGGAAAATGTTTGCTAAACTATTCACAGTCTTATGTTTGAGCCATTGTTTTTTAGTTGGTTTTGGATTGGTAGTTGATGTTTTACGAATGACGGTTTTTTGATTTAATTTCGTTTATTCGCCAGGTAGAAAAATAACGCTAAATTATTATCACTGTTATGATTAAGCTATGGTTTAGGATTGGTAGTAAAAGCGCTCTTATGTTTAGCCACTTATTTGGTATCGGTAATGGATAGGTAGTTGAAGTTTTTTGACTGACGTTGCTTCGAGTTGCCTTCATTTTATTAGCGAGGTAAGAAAATGTTGCTAAACTATTCACGGTCATATGTTTGAGCCAGTGTTTTTTAGTTGGTGTTGGATTGGTAGTTGATGTTTTACGATTGACGATGATTCGTGTTGCCTTCATTAGATTTGCCAGGTAGAAAAATGTTTCTAATTTGTTCACGCCTTTATGTTTAGGATATTTGTTTTGTATCGGTTATGGATTGGTAGTTGAAGTTTTATATTGACGTTGCTTCGAGTTGCCTGCCTCGTATTTGCCAGAGAGAAAAATGTTGCTGGATTAATACTGCTATTATGGCAGCCTTTCGTTTGGTATTGGCGTGGGTTGCATTTTATTCGCCGGAGAGAAACATGTTGCTAGATAATTAACCACTTTAATGTTTAGCCACTTATTTAATATCGGTTATGGATTGGTAGTTGAAGTTTTACGATTGACGGTGCTTCGATTTGATTTGGTTTCTTTTTTAGGTTGAAAAAAAATGCTTAATTATTATCGCTCTTATGTTTGAGGCATTGGTTTTTTGACAGTTTGGGATTGTTATCAGATGTTTTAAGATTGACGATGCTTCGAGTTGCCATCATTGTATTTGCCAGAGAGAAAAATGTTGCTAGATTAATACTGCTATTATGGCAGCCTTTCGTTTGGTATAGGTGTGGGTTGCATTTTATTCGCCGGAGAGAAACATGTTGCTAGATAATTAACGACTTCAATGTTTAGCCACTTATTTGATATCGGTCTTGGATTGGTAATTGAACTTTTACGATTGACGGTGCTTCCAGTTGCCTGCATTGTATTTGCCAGAGAGAAAAATGTTGCTAGATTAATACTGCTATTATGGCAGCCTTTCGTTTGGTATAGGTGTGGGTTGCATTTTATTTGCCGGAGAGAAACATGTTGCTAGATAATTAACGACTTTAATGTTTAGCCACTTATTTGATATCGGTTATGGATTGGTAGTTGAAGTTTTAAGATTGACGGTGCTTGCAGGTGCCTGCATTGTATTTGCCAGAGAGAAAAATGTTGCTAGATTAATACTGCTATTATGGCAGCCTTTCGTTTGGTATAGGTGTGGGTTGCATTTTATTCGCCGGAGAGAAACATGTTGCTAGATAATTAACGACTTTAATGTTTAGCCACTTATTTGATATCGGTTTTGGATTGGTAGTTGAAGTTTTACGATTGACGGTGCTTCCAGTTGCCTGCATTGTATTTGCCAGAGAGAAAAATGTTGCTAGATTAATACTGCTATTATGGCAGCCTTTCGTTTGGTATAGGTGTGGGTTGCATTTTATTCGCCGGAGAGAAACATGTTGCTAGATAATTAACGACTTTAATGTTTAGCCACTTATTTAAAATGGGTTATGGATTGGTAGTTGAAGTTTTACGATTGACGGTGCTTCGATTTGATTTGGTTTCTTTTTTAGGTTGAAAAAAAATGCTTAATTATTATCGCTCTTATGTTTGAGGCATTGGTTTTTTGACAGTTTGGGATTGTTATCAGATGTTTTAAGATTGACGATGCTTCGAGTTGCCATCATTGTATTTGCCAGAGAGAAAAATGTTGCTAGATTAATACTGCTATTATGGCAGCCTTTCGTTTGGTATAGGTGTGGGTTGCATTTTATTCGCTGGAGAGAAACATGTTGCTAGATAATTAACGACTTCAATGTTTAGCCACTTATTTGATATCGGTCTTGGATTGGTAATTGAACTTTTACGATTGACGGTGCTTCCAGTTGCCTGCATTGTATTTGCCAGAGAGAAAAATGTTGCTAGATTAATACTGCTATTATGGCAGCCTTTCGTTTGGTATAGGTGTGGGTTGCATTTTATTTGCCGGAGAGAAACATGTTGCTAGATAATTAACGACTTTAATGTTTAGCCACTTATTTGATATCGGTTACTACTTCCAACACCTTCTTGGCTACATTTGCAGATGACACTGCAGTCTTGTCATCCCACCCAGACCCCGACATAGCATCCCATAACCTTCAAAAACACCTTGACGAGATCGAGTATTGGTGCAATCAATGGCGGATCAAAGTTAATGAAGCAAAATGCTCCCACATTACCTTCACCCTTTGTCGCAAGACTTGTCCATTAGTTTATTTTAATTCTATTCCTCTCCCAGTAACCGAGACAGTACGGTACTTAGGCTTCCATCTCGACAAACGACTGACCTGGAACCCACATACGAGAGTAAAAAGACAAGAACTAAACAGACACTTTGGACAACTGTACAGACTACTTCAAAGGACATCCCATCTCTCAATAGAAAATAAACTACTAATCTACAAAGTTATACTTAAACCAATCTGGACATACGGAATAGAGCTATGGGGGACAGCAAAAAAGTCGAACATCAAGCGTATCCAATCCTTTCAATCCAAAGTCCTGAGAACAATAGTAAATGCCCCTTATTATGTCAGCAACAAAACCCTTCATAACGACCTTAATATACCCTACATTCTAGAACTCATCCCTTCCAAGTTTATGAAATTCCTCAGTAGCCTTTCCAACCACCCTAATCCTGTAGCACAGTCTTTGCACTGCGCCACTCATCCCTATAATCCTCCTCGGGGACTGAAACGGCAGTGGTCTCGTGACCTGCTATAATCGCGTGACAGTGGGAGTCCTGGCAATGGCCAATTTCTCCAATCATGTCCTAGTATGAATGAGCGAGTGAATGATGACTGTAAATATGGTATGAATAAGATCATTTATCTGTATTATTATTGCCTTATAAAAGGCAGATTGTAATTATTTCACAATAAAAGTTCTGTATTAGCAACAATTATTAACGCTCTTATGTTTGAGGCATTGGTTTTTTGACAGTGTGGGATTGTTATCAGATGTTTTACGATTGACGATGCTTCGAGTTGCCTTCATTGTATTTGCCAGAGAGAAAAATGTTGCTAGATTAATACTGCTATTACGGCAGCCTTTCGTTTGGTATAGGTGTGGGTTGCATTTTATTTGCCAGAGAGAAACATGTTGCTAGATTAATACCGCTTTAATGTTTAGCACCTTATTTGATATCGGTTATGGATTGGTAGTTGAAGTTTTACGATTGACGGTGCTTCCAGTTGCCTGCATTGTATTTGCCAGAGAGAAAAATGTTGCTAGATTAATACTGCTATTATGGCAGCCTTTCGTTTGGTATAGGTGTGGGTTGCATTTTATTCGCCGGAGAGAAACATGTTGCTAGATAATTAACGACTTTAATGTTTAGCCACTTATTTAATATCGGTTATGGATTGGTAGTTGAAGTTTTACGATTGACGGTGCTTCGATTTGATTTGGTTTCTTTTTCAGGTAGAAAAAAAATGCTTAATTATTAACGCTCTTATGTTTGAGGCATTGGTTTTTTGACAGTGTGGGATTGTTATCAGATGTTTTACGATTGACGATGCTTCCAGTGGCCTTCATTTTATTAGCGAGGTGGGAAATGGTTCTAAACTATTCACGGTCTTATATTTGAGCAATTGTTTTGTGTTGTTGCTGGATTAGTAGTTGATATTATACGATTAACGATGCTTTCAGTTGCCTGGTTTTTATTTGGCAAGGAGGAAAATGTTGCTAGACTAATAGCGCTCTTATATTTAGCAATTTGTTCAGTATTAGCGTGGGATTAAAATGAGATATTTTGCGATTGACGATGCTTCGAGTTGACTTTATGTTATCAGCGAGGTAGGAAAATGTTTGCTAAACTATTCACAGTCTTATGTTTGAGCCATTGTTTTTTAGTTGGTGTTGGATTGGTAGTTGATGTTTTACGATTGACGATGATTCGTGTTGCCTTTATTAGATTTGCCAGGTTGAAAAGCGTTTCTAATTTGTTCACGCCTTTATGTTTAGGACATTTGTTTTGTTCCGGTTATGGATTGGTAGTTGAAGTTTTACGATTGACGTTGCTTCGAGTTGCCTGCATCGTATTTGCCCGAGAGAAAAATGTTGCTAGATTAATACTGCTATTATGTCAGCCATTCGTTTGGTATAGGTGTGGGTTGCATCTTATTTGCCAGAGAGAAACATGTTGCTAGATTAATACCGCTTTAATGTTTAGCACCTTATTTGATATCGGTTATGGATTGGTAGTTGAAGTTTTACGATTGAGGGTGCTTCCAGTTGCCTGCATTGTATTTGCCAGAGAGACAAATGTTGCTAGATTAATACTGCTATTATGGCAGCCTTTCGTTTGGTATAGGTGTGGGTTGCATTTTATTCGCCGGAGAGAAACATGTTGCTAGATAATTAACCACTTTAATGTTTAGCCACTTATTTGATATCGGTTATGGATTGGTAGTTGAAGTTTTACGATTGACGGTACCAGCACTGGGGCTCCAGATCCACAAATACACGAGGACGTGCTTTGCTGTCTGCACTCACACGGAAACATTGCTCCACTATCTCTCCTGACACAGCCTCCTATTGGCCATCAGATCCCAACCGAAATCCAGATCTCCTTGACTTTTTCTTCTACAATAGTTTAGGAACACTAAATTATTCACTCACGCGCCTCGATGACCTCTCCTCCTCCGCAAGTTCTTCTTCCCTAGCACTCCGTTCATCCCAGCAACTAGCAAACTCAATCCCGTCCTCAACCACACATCTCGCATTATCCACCACCTTCAAGCTCTTCAGATCTCACCAGCCTTTTAACCTCATTCCTTACAGAATTCAGATATCTAATTACCCCTCTTATTTCCCTTCTTACAAATCTTGTCTCCTACCTTATCCCCGTTAAACAAAATTGTTGAAAATCGGGTTATTTAACAAAACTAAAAAGGCCAATTTAAACAACTAACTGTATTGAGCAATAAACAAAATACGATCTGGAAGGTTACACAGAAAAAACATATGGCGGCAACTTGACAGTGTTGCCAAGAAACGATAAACATCAAAGTCACTAAACAATTAATCACAAATAGTAAATAATAATTAATATCCAACACTCCTCCTTAATTATTATTGTCCTTTAAACACTTAACACCTAGGAGAGAGCGAAAAGTTTCAAATTTAATTTTACACAAAGGTTTTGTTAAAATGTCACTAATTTGTTTGTCTGAGCTAATATGATTAAAACAAAACATTTTGTTAAACTGTTCTAACAAATAATGATACCTGACTCTAACATGTTTTGTACGCCTTAACGCTTTTGCATCACTCTTTTCAATCATAAATAAAGCACTTTTATTGTCAATGAAAAATGGTGTCAACTCCTTATAAATACCAATCTCCTGATAAAGATGAACGATCCATACAAGCTCCTTTAAGGCTTCACACGCTGCAATGAACTCCGCTTCAGCCGTGGAAAGAGCAGTGCAATTTTGTTTTCTTGATGCCCAAGCAACAGCTCCTCCTGACATCATAATTAGGTAGCCGCTAGTAGATTTTCTTGTACTGAGATCACCAGCAAAATCAGCATCCGAGTACATCTGTAGGTCGCTTCCTTTTTCATACAGCAAACCATAATCCGAGGTCCCTTTTAAGTACTTGAATATTCTTTTCAGTTGCTTCCAATGATCAATTGTCGGGTTCTCCATGAATCTACTAAGATAGTTAACCGAATAAGCAAGGTCAGGTCGAGTAACATTCGATAAGTACAGTAGACTTCCTATTGCCTCTCGATATGGCTTATTTTTCGCACAATCTTGATTTGTTTCTTCTTGATGGGGTTCCATAGGGGTCGTCACGGGGTCACATTGTTCCACCTTAAATCTTGATAGTATCTTCCAGGCATAAGCAGGTTGACTTACAAAAATTGAGTCGCTTCCACGTAGAATCTGCATTCCTAAATAACTTTTGGCTTCACCAAAGGTAATGTCGAACCTTTTATTCAATTTTTCTAATAGTTTCATAATTTCTGTTTTTGACTCTCCGAGAATTAGTCCATCATCCACATATAAACAAAGAATAATTGTGTCTTCACCAGGGTTAACATATACACACTCGTCGGCAGCTGAAGAAACAAATCCTTTGCTTGATGAAAACTTTGAGAATGTTGAGTTCCAATTTCGAGGGGCTTGCTTTAAACCGTAGAGACTCTTCTGTAGTTTGCATACCTTTTCTGTTCCATCTTGAAAACCTTCGGGTTGCAGCATATACAGCTCTTCATTCAACTCTCCATTTAAAAACGCGGTTTTAACGTCAAACTGATAAAGCAAGTAACTCTGCTTAACTGCCAAAGCCAATAAAAAACGTATGCTTTCATAGCTGGCTACAGGGCTGAATGTCTCAGTAAAGTCAACGCCTTGTTTTTGTTCAAAACCTTTCACTACGAGCCTGGCTTTTTTCTTTTCTCTGTTGTCAGAACATTTCTTCCTAAAAACCCACTTGCATGTAAGAGGTTTCTTTTCCATAGGTAAATCCACTAAGGTCCAGGTAGCGTTTTTCCGCAATGCATCCATTTCCTCCTGCATTGCACTTTTCCATCCTGGATCGCTAACAGCCTCAGCAAGAGTAATGTCTTCAGAGTCACAGAAATTAGCTGCAGCGTCATAATCCTGAAAACGAGATGGCCTTTTGATGTGCCAGTCGAACAGTGTGGAGACAGTATTATTTGAATGAGCAGAGGACATGTTATCATGCTTTATTTGCATTTTATATATCATTCCGTCCCTAGTGCCCACAGCCCAACATTTATTGTTTCTATCGAGTATTCTGCAGGATTTACCAACAATTTCAAATGTATGGCCCTTATCAACAGTGGAACTTACAGAAAATAAACTCACTTTTAATTTGGGAACAAAAAGAACGTTTTTCAAAATTCCGAGGACCCATTCTGTTCCATCGAACGTCTGAACTGAAATATCACCTATACCTGCAGCCTCCAGACAAGATCCGTCACTAATTTTTACTGTTCTTGACACTGGGTTAATAAAATCAAAAACATGACGTTCATGAGTCATATGTTCAGTCGAACCACTGTCAACAATCCAAAAATAACTAGATTTTATATTCTCATTGCCTAATGCCATATACGCATGCCTTTCAACATTTTTCCCTTCCTTTTTATTTAGAGCTTGGCAGTCCTTTATAAAGTGCCCTGCCTTTTTACAATAAAAGCAAGTTTTAGGTTTTACAGAATTGTTAGTATTAGAGTTTGACTTATTCTTAAAACATTTTGATTTATCATGACCAAGTTTATAACAGATGGTACACCTTAAGTGCTTTGATCTTGAAGAGAATGCAGCATCACTATCTGTTTTATCACTGCTACGAGAAGTTAATCTTTCCTCTTCTATTAAAAGACGTGACATAAGCTCATTTAAATTTTTGTTATCTGACGATTCCCAGGCAGGAATAAAATGATCAAACTCAGGGGGTAATGATATAAGAATTTTAGTCATTAACATTTTTTCAGAAATTTCCTCCCCTAATATTTTAATTTTTGAAATCATATCCTCCAGTCTAGATATGTGATGCGAAATTCCCTGATTTTCGTATTTGTACGCAAAAAACTGCTGTTGTAAAAGATGCAAACTAACCTCTGACTTTTTATCAAACACAGTTAAAAGCTTCTTCCAAATTGCGAACGCCGTCTCACATGAAAGTAAATACCTCAGTTGACTCTCATCCACTCTCGATGTTATAATTTCTTGAGCCAAACGATCTTTTAGAATCCATTCTTTTAAAAGCTTCTCATCCGTCGGCTTCGTTTCATCGATGCATACTTCGTAGGTGTCTTTAGCCTTCAATATAATCACAGTTCGGAACCTCCAAACTTCCCAATTCGAGGCACCGCTCAACATAAGTTGTGTTTCCATCTCGAAAGGTAACAGGCGAAAAGTCCTCGAATAAAATAACAAGCAAGAAGTCCGAAAAAAAAACGCGATCACACCGACACGGTTCACAAACTTGACACGACGGCAAATGTCCACAAATACAGTTAAAAACGGCCTGGGCCCATAACCTGTTGAAAATCGGGTTATTTAACAAAACTAAAAAGGCCAATTTAAACAACTAACTGTATTGAGCAATAAACAAAATACGATCTGGAAGGTTACACAGAAAAAACATATGGCGGCAACTTGACAGTGTTGCCAAGAAACGATAAACATCAAAGTCACTAAACAATTAATCACAAATAGTAAATAATAATTAATATCCAACAAAAATCCATAAGTGGATCCTTCCGACTCCTTATCCATTCCCGTTTGGAATGCGAATGGTGTTCGCACCCACACTAACGAACTGACAGCACTACTCCATGACAATAACATCGACGTAGCTCTTATTGCTGAAACAAGACTTACAAGTAAACGACCATTTACCGTTTGACAGTACCGGACTTATCGAACTGATCACCCAGATCGAAGAGCTCATATAGGTACCGCTGTCATTGTCCATAACTCCATATCCCATCACATAGTTCCTTTGGTAGTACATGATTTCCTTCAATCCACTGCAGTGTCAATCACCACCCTCACTTTTCCCCTTACTCTAGCATCAGTGTTCTGCCCTCCCAATAAATTCATGTCCGATTCCCAATTCATCTCCTTTCTAGACTCCATCGGACATCGTTTCCTTGTGGGTGGAGACTTTAAAGCAAAGTACCAGCACTGGGGCTCCAGATCCACAAATACACGAGGATGTGCTTTGCTGTCTGCACTCACACGGAAACATTGCTCCACTATCTCTCCTGACACAGCCTCCTATTGGCCATCAGATCCCAACCGAAATCCAGATCTCCTTGACTTTTTCTTCTACAATAGTTTAGGAACACTAAATTATTCACTCACGCGCCTCGATGACCTCTCCTCCGACCAAAGCCCCTTATTATTAACCATTTTCCTAAATCCAATTCACAAACTGCCTCCTCCTTCACTTATTAGGGGCCCAGTTGACAGGGGCCACTTCTGCCAGATTCTTACAGACTCTGTAGAAGTGTTCTGTACAGGCTCTTATGTTTGAGCCATTTGTTTTGTGCAGGCCTGTGTAATTAAAATTTAAAATGGAACCAACGTCAACATATTGAAGTCAGTGAAGTTCCATGAATGTGAGTGTATAATTATTAAATTTTACACCAGTGAGATTTCTTTCTCCAACTAATAATGTTTATGGATGTACTGTTTAGAGACTAAAACCTCATAGTGGGGAAATTTGATTTGTAATTTAATTTTGTTTAAATTGTATTTATTTCATAACCCTGAGAAATAAATATTGAAGAGCTATGTTGCAATATTGGTTATCTTGTTTTATAATTTGTTAAGAAGTTTTTTATATTGAAAAGTATCTTACCTTTTTTTTTTATTTTAAAATATTTTATGTTTTTTTACCTTGTAATATCGGGACTATGTTCATATTCTAGCAGAGATTCTTTTCCCTTTTCTAAATGGTTTAACAAATCGTATTGTCCTTTAGCTTCATTGATACATTCAAGCAATTTGTTTCTTTCTGAAAAAAAAAAAAAAAAAAGTAAATAAAATGTAACAAAACGGGAACAGCGTTGAGTATGTACCATTCCGCAACGCTTTGGAGAGATTAGATTACCGGCGCCGACTGGTATCCGCACTTCCTAGACGGCTGGAAGAGGATAAACGCGTGCATTTGACATCAGCATTGAAAGCATAAAAAATAACAACACATGTTGTAACAAAAAGGGAAAAAAAACTAGGAAGGTTATCTCGTGTAAGCTTGGATTGAGTATACTATATTAAATTATTATATCAATATTCAATTAGTATTATGTGTTATAGAAATTGTTTAAAAGGAGTTATTAAATTTAATAAACCAGTAGTTTTGGCGTAGAAAAAGGAGTTTATGTATCGTTCTTATTTGTATCCTTCCCAACCAATTCTCCCGGTTATAAATTGGTGCATGCTAGCTGATAAGTCTTCCATAATTCTTTCCAGGTTCCTAACTTCCCGTTCCCTGATTTCTCAACCTCTTCCAAAGGAAAATTTCCTATTTCCCGGTAGGGTGTACAGGGGTGTTACAGTGGTGTCAGGTGTGGGGTGGTTGCAATAAAACCACAAATTAAATTTACGCTCCAAAATGGCTACAGAAGAGTTAAAAAGGAAGCTGGAAGAGACGCTGGTTAGGAATGACGAATTTAAATTAAAAGAGGCCGAGATTCAACAAAAGATTGAAGAGCTGCAGGCTCAGCTGGCGAGTGAAACGAAACCGGTCATTAAACCGAATCGAAAGGACCTATCCTTGCAGTCATTAGTGAAAGCCTCGGGGGGGGGGGGGAGGCCACAGCCAGACCGGCGGAGGAGTTTTTAGAATACCTGGCGGAAGTAGTGGATTGCGGGTCATGGGATGATGAAGACAGAGTACGGATATGCCAGTTAAAGCTACAGGGCCAAGCGGCTACGTTCGTCAGAGGGACGGAGGAACTAAAAGGGGGGGAGACGTTCGGGGATCTCTGCAAAGCCTTAAAAGAGCGATTTGGTGACCCCTACACGTTCGAGTATTATGAAAGGGTGTTGCAAGACATGAGCCAACATTCTAAGGAGAAAATACAGAAGTTCGCAGACAGATGCATTGTGGTGGGCGGAAAAATGAGCAGACCGGCCCTGAGTGTGGAAGAGAAGGTATGGTGGACAAATGAGGTGGACCGAAAGGTTCTAGAGACGTTCAAATGGGGTCTGCGGGGGGAAGTTGGGAAACAAGTCCTGTTCGGCCAGCCAAGGACGTTAAAAGAAGCTGTGCGCATGGCTGTAGAGTTAGAACAAGCTCTGCAAGAGCATCAGGGAGGGAAGCAGGTATATGCGGTACGGGAACCAGAGGTGGATTCAGCCGGAAAGCAACGAGAAGCGCAAAGCCCGGCGTGTGTATGCGTGGCGTACCGACAGCCAAATAACCGAAGAAGAGAAGGCGAGACCCAACCGACATTGGCAGAAATACAATGCTATCGTTGTGCCAAAAAGGGGCACATAGCAAGGAATTGTCCTGGCCAACGGACGGCCCTAGGGTTTGCTACCGTTGTGGGCAACCAGGACACTACTCGTCCCATTGCAAATCGCCCGCTGCGAAAGAGAGTGACCCAAAAGGCCTAGGTCCTTCCCAAAAACCCGGGACGGACCGTTGTTGATCAACGAGGGTGGCCAGTGGCTATTGCCGACTATAACGCGGCAAGGGGGAGACGGGTTGAGTCTGGAAATAGAATTATCGGGGTGGATACGGCGGTTGCTAGTCGACACGGGAGCCCAGATTTCCGTACTCAAGGAGACAACACCGGGCGTGAAGATAGCACAATCGGAAGTAAGGGCCAGAGGGGTGACCGGTCAGTCTCTACAGATATTCGGCGAACAACAGCTAACATGCCGGGTAGAGTATCAGGAAATACACCATACCTTCACAATCGCTGCCTTGGACACATCCTTCGATGGGCTACTAGGGCTAGACTTGATGAAGAAACTAGCGATACAATTAAATACAGAGACTGGGGCGGTACGGATCGGTGAACGAGCGAAAGTTAGGTGCGTAGGCCACGAGCGACGGAAGAGTGAAAAATAGAGTAGTGAATCTAGCAGGGGAGCGAATTGTATTCGACCGGGGGCAAACGCTAGGAATGGCCGCGAGGGCTCAGGAGAACGACCAGGTTGGGACGGTGGTAGGAGCGGTAAAGCAACAGCAGGGGGAAGCCCATGGGAAGCGTAATTGGGACAAGGAACTCGGCCACTTGCAGCCATGCGACCGAGAGATGAAAGAGGAAGTGCTTAACCAGTATGGGGCACTTTTCGACCCGCCGGACGAGAGAGGATGCACCATGGGAGTGGAACACACGATCGAGACAAGCGAGGTAGTGCCGGTGGGAAAAAGACCATACCCGGTACCCTTCCACCAGAGACCAGTTGTGAAACAGCATATACAGGAAATGCAGGACAACAGCGTGATCCAACCGTCGTCCATCCCGTGGTCGGCACCCATTGTACTGGTCAAGAAGAAATCAGAAAACAGGGAAACCAAGTTTCGGTTTTGCACTGATTTTCGGGGTCTTAACGCGGTCACCAAGGTGGAAGTGTACCCCACTAATCCAGGAGACGTTGGAACAGTTGGGGAGGAGTCGTTATTTCATGACTATCGACTTAGTTAGTGGGTACCACCAGATATCCGTAGCAGAGAAAGACCGGGAAAAAACGGCATTCACTACTGGCGATGGCCATTATGAATATAGAAGGATGGCCTTTGGGCTGGCGGGGGCGCCCGTGACCTTTCAGAAGCTTATGGATTGCCTGTTAAGCAGGATAAAGGGAGTGAAATGCTATGTGTATCTCGACGAAGTAATCGTGTACAGCGTGACAATCGAGGAGCAGGCACAGAGGATTGGGAACGTGTTTAGCAAATTACAAGAGGCAAACTTGAAAAATAACCGAGAAAAGTGTCAATTCGTGTGAAAGGAAGTTGCCTACCTGGGCCACGTAGTAAGCGAGGAAAGAGTAAGGACGGACCCGGCAAAGGAAGAGGCCGTGAAGAGTTATCCCAGACCAAGGAATGTGAAGGAGGTTAGATCGTTCCTCTTGGGCTGGCGGGGTATTACCGACGGTTTGTGGATAAGTTCGCAGAGATTGCGCAACCCATGACGGTACTCACTAAAAAGAATGCCACATACAAGTGGACGCAAGAAGTGGAAGATGCGTTCAACGAATTGAAGACGAACTTAATGTCAGATCGTGTCCTGATAAACCCGGACTTTCGGGATCCGTTAATCTTAGCAACCGACGCTTCCTCGATCGCCCTTGGAGCAGTGCGGTCGTAGGGCCACGAGGGGGAAGAAAGACCAATATGTTACGCCAGCCGGTAGTTGAGAGGACCGGAAAGGAACTACTCAGCCACGGAACTGGAGTTATTGGCGGTGATATGGCCCACCCGACAGTTCAGATGTTATCTACTGGGACGAGAGTTTAAGTTAATAACAGATCACTCGGCCCTGAGATGGATGTTGAGCTTAAGAGAACCCTCATCCAGGTTGATGTGGTGGACCTTGAGACTCCAAGAGTTTAACTACGAGGTAGAACATAAGGCGGGTAAAAAGCATACCAATGCAGATGCCTTGAGTAGGGCGGCACAAGGTGTAAGGATGAGGACCCCGGGTTTCAGTGAGGTACGATTGCGGGCAGCGCAACAAAAGAACGCCTGGTGCAAGGCCGTTGCACAACAGCCAGACCAGGGGACTAAAGATGCGAGGGTGATGTCATACTGGACCAATGGCAGCCCCGACGTGGGTACTTGGAAGTTGGCTGTACCGGAGGAGTTAAAAGAAACCGTAATGCGGCAGTGTCATGAGGCCCGGTGGGCTGGACATCCGGGTATTGAGAGAACGACGTTCTTGGTGAAGGAGGGATTTTACTGGCCAAACATAAATACGGATATAACAGAGTTCGTAGCCCAGTGTGACAGCTGCCAGCGAAGGAAGTCTCCAACGGGCTTGAAAGTTCCACTGGAAGCTCCTTTCTTCCTTACCCGACCATTCGAGCAAATCTCGATGGATATTGTTGGTCCCCTACCAATAAGCGGACAAGGATATAAATACATGCTAACCATGATCGATAATTTCACTAGGTATGCCGAGGCTATTCCCCTGAAAGAGATTACGGCAGAAGAAACGGCTAGGGCTTCCGTGGAAGGAGTAGTGACTCGGCATGGAGCCCCGGAGAGGCTGGTAATGGATCAAGGAAGGAATTTCATATCTTCCTTGATGAAGAACACGTGTAGGTTGCTGGGAACCAACAAGATACAGACCACCCCATACCACCCGGAAGGACATGGAATGGTGGAGAGGTTGCACCGGACGCTAGCGGAGGTGGTTGCTCATTACGTGCGACAAGATGGACAGGATTGGGATCGTTGGGTACCTTACGCGTTGATGTCCTATCGGGCTATTCCTCACTCGTCAACAGGATACTCGCCGAATTACCTCTTGTATGGGCGAGAAGTACAGACACC
The DNA here is from genome assembly GCA_930367205.1 of Acanthosoma haemorrhoidale. Taxonomy (NCBI): domain Eukaryota; kingdom Metazoa; phylum Arthropoda; class Insecta; order Hemiptera; family Acanthosomatidae; genus Acanthosoma; species Acanthosoma haemorrhoidale. Next base: position 26,170,209 of record OV884009.1, on the reverse strand, counting down.
GAGGGAATTTAAGATCATGCCAGTGGATGGGGAAGCCCCAGTAGAAGAGTCGGTAATACGGCTTCAAGAAAGGCTGAATCAGGCCTATGAAGAGGCATCGCAAAGGATGGAGAAGGCCTGGGCCCGTCGGACAGCGCAATGCAACAAGGTGCGGAAACCCAGGGAATTGAAGGTGGGAGAGTGTTGCCAGTGATCAAACCGGGACATTGCATGAAGTTCCATCGGCCATGGACCGGACCATATGAGGTGATCAAAAAGATTTCCCCGGTCACGTACAAGTTGCAATTAGAATTTGGACGGCAGGTGGTTGTCGACATCAACCGTCTGAAACCGGCGGTAGGTGGTGGGCCTAATTACCTAGAGGAAGAGGAGAGCGACGAGGAGAGTGAACTGGAAGAATTGATTGACTCCAGAAATGGAGGAGGTCGGTGAGGAAGAGACGGAGCCTTGGGTGGAATATAGCTACGAAGACGGGGACGACGAAGTGGAGGAAAGGGAGGAAGGTGCCGAAGTAGAGGCGTTACCCGGACCCAGTCAGGAAAGGGTGACCGCAACGCCACCCTCGCTAAGAAGATCACCGGGTATCCCCGACTGGGTTACTCCCCCGTGGATGCGGGAAAATAACGACGATCCCAGTAGCCTAGACCCAATAGGAAGGGCTGGGGAAATGACTCACAGAACCAGTTCAGAAGAAGAAGAAGAAGAAGAAGAAGAAGAAGAAGAAGAAGAAGAAGAAGAAGAAGAAGAAGAAGAAGAAGAAGAAGGGGGAGGAGACCACCCGGAGGAACAAAGGCCGGGACGGCTATAGGAAAAGAGGAAGGAAGCGAGAAAGAGGGCCAGGCGCAATATTCGACGAGAAGCGACAGCAAAAAAGTCAAACATCAAGTGCATCCAATCCTTTCAATCAAAAGTCCTAAGAACAATAGTAAATGACCCTTATTACGTCAGCAACAAAACCCTTCACAATGATCTGAATATACCCTATATTCTTGAACTCATCCCTTTCAAGTTCATAAAGTTCCATAGTAACCTATCCAACCACCCTAATTCCCTAGCACAGTCATTGCACTGCACCACTCACCCCTATAATCCTCCTCGGAGATTAAAACGGCAGTGACCTAGTTACCTGCTATAACTAAGTGATGGTGGGAGTCCTAGCAATGTCCAGTTTCTCTAACCATGTCCTGAGCGTCTGTGGCTCTCGTGCTCTTGGTCAGCCTCCACTTGTAATATCGGGACTATGTTCATATTCTAGCAGAGATTATTTTCCCTTTTCTAAATGGTTTAACAAATCGTATTGTCCTTTAGCTTCATTGATACATTCAATATAAAAAACTTCTTAACAAATTATAAAACAAGATAACCAATATTGCAACATACATCTTCAATATTTATTTCTCAGGGTTATGAAATAAATACAATTTAAACAAAATTAAATTACAAATCAAATTTCCCCACTATGAGGCTCTTATCCAGTGACGTGGCTGACGTAGGAGCGTGGGGGACTCACCAAGACTCCGCTTCCTTCTTCGCATGCGAGGGAGGTGACAACCTTGTGGACTTGGGGGGCCTCTGGGCTGTTTGTAAATGTATTGTATGAATGAGCGAGTGAATAGCGGAATTGTAAATATGGTATGAATGACAACATTTATCTCAATTACTTATTGCATAATAAAAAGGCAGATTGTAATTTAAAAAAAAAAAAGATTAATACTGCTATTATGTTTGGCAATTAGTTTGGTATCGGTGTGGGGTTCAAATGAGATGTTTGACGATGGACGATGCTTCGAGTTGCGTGCATTTTATTTGCCAGCTAGAAAAATGTTGCTAGACTATTCACGGTCCTATGTTTGAGCCATATTTGCTGTGTCTGCGCGGGATAGGTATTTGATGTTTTACGGTTGACGATGCTTAGAGTTGCCTGCATTTTATCTGCCAGGTAGAAAAATGTTGCTAGATTATTCACGCTCTTATGTTTGAGCCATTTGTTTTGTGCAGGCCTGTGTAATTAAAATTTAAAATGGAACCAACATCAACATATTGAAGTCAGTGGAGTTCCATGAATGTGAGTGTATAATTATTAAATTTTTTACCAGTGAGATTTCTTTCTCCAACTAATAATGTTTATGGATGTACTGTTTAGAGACTAAAACCTCATAGTGGGGAAATTTGATTTGTAATTTACTTTTGTTTAAATTGTATTTATTTCATTACCCTGAGAAATAAATATTGAAGAGGTATGTTGCAATATTGGTTCTCTTGTTTTATAATTTGTTAAAAAGTTTTTTATATTGAAAAGTATCTCACCTTTTTTTTTTATTTTAAAATATTTTATGTTTTTTTACCTTGTAATATCGGGACTATGTTCATATTCTAGCAGAGATTCTTTTCCCTTTTCTAAATGGTTTAACAAATCGTATTGTCCTTTAGCTTCATTGATACATTCAAGGAATTTGTTTCTTTCTGAAAAAAAAAAAAAAAAGTAAATAAAATGTAACAAAACGGGAACAGCGTTGAGTATGTACCATTCCGCAACGCTTAGGAGAGATAAGATTACCGGCGCCGACTGGTATCTGCACTTCCTTTACGGCTGGAAGAGGATAAACGCGTGCATTTGACATCAGCATTGAAAGCATAAAAAATAACAACTTATTGTATTAGATTTACATTACATATTCTGTCCATGAATGTGATAATTACTGATTTTCGTCTGTTACTTAGATACGGTTATTTAAAAAACCATTTACTTAGATTTTAACAGTATTGTTGAAAATAAGAGTTTTCAATTTTTGGCTTGATAAATCGTGTTAAAAATGTTTCCAAATGTTGTAGTCGTAACATCTTCTACAGTTCAGGTTTTTGGGTTCAAATCATATGGCACTACCCCTTTCAAATAAATAGTCGTGTCAGCCTCTTTATTACGAATAATTAGAAGTTCCCCTCTTCCCGGTCCAGAAAATATCCATCTACGTTTTCATATTTTAATAATAAAATACCTTAACGCGTCAGTTAAGAGAGGGGGAAGCTAGTGTACAAAACAGCCGCAGATGGGGGAAACAGTCTTAGATAGGGGAACCCCCCACCACGGCAGGCTTGCCTATATAACCATTCCGTCTTGGTGCGGTAACCAGAATCTTGGCTCTCGGCAATTGAAGAACACTGCTCTCTCTCTCTCTCTCTTACTCTCTCTGCACTGGCGCTTGCTGCTCTACTCGAACCATAGCTTTCTTATTCAACTACCTCTGCATCTTTCTTTCCTATCCTCGCTATGTTTTAGTCCGGCGTTGTCAGACCCCACACCTTTCTAGTGGGATTCTCTGCCTTTTTCTCACTAAAACTAGCACCTCCTTGGCATTAACCTCTCCCTCGCAGACGACGGTTCCCGTGGGCCTACAATTTTTACCTAGTTAGAAATGTTAGTTAGAAATGTGTAGCGTCTTTCACAGCAATCCAGTCCACCTCTCTCCGGTCCACACTCGCGTTTGGGATCCGGACGGTTTTCACCTACCCTTAGATACCGAGTGTGAATTCGTGGTCATTCCATCACCACATAAACTACCTGTAGTACCTAACCTGTTCCTCTTCTCCTGAACATAGTGCACTGTCGGAGCACACCTTCTAAGATCTTATGGAGTCTGATCATAACGAATTAAGCTGCCTGCCGACTAGGCCGCCAGCTAAGGTCAACGACCACAGGTCCACCCATTTTATCTCTTTCTTGACGCTCGCCGTACAACGGCTAAAGGTTGTAGTAACCCTAGCCCGCGGCTGGCGTCCTCCTCTCCCCACCTTGGTCACAACCTTACATAAGGACCCGAGAGCATTATTTCGATCTTAATGAAATTCTTAATTATTCGTCCCCTTACTTTTATTTCGTTAAGATGTAAATTTACAATTTTACAAACCTTAAATAATTCAAATATTTTTAAAAACTTTATTTTCACCCCTTTTTCGCTAAATACTCACTGATGGTAATCAAACATCAAGTCGGCGTATCACGAACGGACACGTGACTATCATGAATGACGAATTTCATTATGGCTTCAAAATTGATTTTAATGACATTTTTAGTGACAGATCTTATAACAGCTTGTATAAATAATAATCAGGTTCCAAATGCTTAGTCACTGCAACCAGTTTTTTACTTTGAGTCATGTTTAATGTTATACTATAATACTTAATTTCTGATTACAAGTAATAAATTAGTTAGAGTGGTAAATTAGTAGAGGGACTACTTATTATTTTTCCCAAGGTTGATTTGACGATCGCTGGGGCATCATTTAAAATTTCATGCAAAACAACACTCCTCCATGTGAAACCTGGATTGTCTACAAATTATTATATATACTATTAATGTGATTTCTAATTTTTAATGACAATAGATAACAATAGTTCAATTTAGCCCTAAATTTATTACATATTATTAAACATGATGTCGGGATCCTTAGTTTGATATCCTACTTAGCATAATAGGAAAATATGAATTTGTTTACTAATGAATTGGGCCTATATTTTTTTTCAGAGGGTTGGTTTTAATTTGATTCTCGTTGGGTAATCAAGAGGAACTGTCATATAAATCATCAATTTTCAAAAAACAAACATAATGTTGGTAATAATGATAAATTTTATGACTTGTACGTATGGTTTTATGAAAAGAATTTATCTAAAAAACATCAACATACTTCTGATTTGTCTTTGGTTGAAGTACAAGGCAAAAATTAATATAGAGTAAAGTCGGGCTCTCTCAAATATTATGATTTTCTATCCTGGAAGTATTTTGTGATTTAAGGGCATATTAACATCATTTTATATCCTGTAAAGGTTATTTTCAGTGTCATCGATAAACATATAATTTTAAATATATTTGGTCAAAACCTATACAAAATGAATTATACCCGATAAATAATAATAATATAAAAATACCTAATAGTTATTCCACAATCAATTAGTAAGCTTATAACAAACTCTGGCTGTTCACGCCTATTCAATGTGATTCTACGTCAAGGTCAGATGGCACCTATTGGTGGATACACTGGGGATGACTAGCCTGATCGAGGTCGGAGTCACCTGTGAGTAGCCATCTTGTCGGTCTAACAAACCCTTATTAATGAAAGATACTCATCGGGAGCGTTATTCCCGGGATTTTGTTTTCCTGTTGTATTACCTACACATTATAGAATTTAAAGGTGGTTTCAAGTGGTGGATATGCCGAGACCAGGTAAGCGAAATTCTTTCTCTACTCACGGTGTGACGATTCATATTATACAGTCCACTAGTTCAGTCCGAGTATCTCATAACTTAAATTTCTTTGTGTACTATTTAAAATAAAAAGCCTTTAGTTAATTTTTTAATTATTCAAATATCTGTCAAGGCTACTGAACCCTGTATATTTTGTCAGACATAGTTTTTTATCGCTGTGAAATAGTTTGTGAAAAAAAAAATTAAGAGTGTTCATTTGTTTTATTATTTTTTTAAAGCTTTACATTTACTTAACTTCTGTGAAGTCATTATCAATTTAAACTAAAAATGGCAAAAATCAAATAAAGTATATTTTTTTCCAAAACAATTTAAGGCGATTCGCCCCTGGCTGTACCAGTTATTTTTTTAAACCAGAAATAATTAGATTTAAAAAGCTGGGCATTTCCTTTCAACAAAATCATAGTATGGGTACTGTTACTTGGCTGGTGCTTGGAAAGTGGTAAAGATGCAGTTCCATAATAGCTACCATCTTTTTAATTATTTTGTGTATTTTTGATAAATAATACCAACTTTATTTAAATTGTAAAACAATGTCTGTCACTAAAAACTGCTCACAAATTTTGAAATTGCTAAACATCAAAGTTGCAAGAAATTAAATACAGGAATTATATGTGTAAGTTTGAACGTTACCACCAAACTTTGGCACATATGTTAGGTGTCTCTCTACAGAGGGCGTTAGTATCAAAGAAGGCTCCAAGCTGTTAAATAGCTTTTGAGCTATACTCTTGTTAAGACAATTATAAACGCTTATTATCGGCAATCTTATTGATTCAGGTTAGTTTTAAGTTTTATTTGTTTATTGTAATATTTTTAGCGCAAGCTAATGTGTACATATGTTAAATATTACAGTTATAAACTACATCTGCAAGTGTTCGATTAATAACCTTACAACTTTCACTTCCTTTAAGTCTCTGACTTTGAAACTTACATATATATTCTTTGGTATCAAACTTTAGTCACTAGAGTATCTTTGGAATAATCAATCTTTCATACGAATAAAAAAAAAATTGTAATACCACTTATCCATGGTAGAAGAACACATATTTCATATCACCGTTATTAATGCATAACCGAGATTTATACCTTCTTGGAACATTAATAAATGTTCTTACTACTTCACACTGACCTTATTGGAAGGAAAGGTTACGAAATACCTTATCCGACCACTTGTAAGTAAATTAAGTGAATTACGACCAAATATTCCGCTAAGTTTAATGCAGGGACTATCAGTAAAATAATGCTTTTAATGGCATATAGTGAGTGGATTATGAAGGTTGGGACTGTATTTGCTCTGTGTAAGTTGGACATTTCATAGAGAGGGTGGCGATATTGAGTGGCTGTGCACGTGGTTCTGCCATGCTACTGATAAGGGCGGGCAGCCGGCCAGAACCTCACAACCCTAATTGTGGTCTACTAGTAGCTTCGTAGACTATGGTGTAGAATTCGTGCATTCAAGGCTACCTCCATCATCATACCTTTTATTTGTAAAAAAATATTTTAAAATTCCGAAAAATATTGTTCATGATGAAACATGCGTTTCTATCAACAATTAATGTTAACTTAATGTTGAAAAACAAAAAAAAAACGGTAAAAATCTCTGGAACCTACACCTACTCCTCCTATTAAGCGAAAGCCACGACGAACTAATATAAATGTGCCTGTAAATTCCCCAGCAGCTCCATGGAAGAGCTACCACCACAAGTGCTAGCACATCTAAACAAACAACAATCGATGAGTCTCCATACTTTACGTCCAACACTTTCGAGGTGTTGACAAATACTGAAGTAGAGGACATAGACTCTACTCAAACACCTACACAGCCTAAACCTCCAGCAATATTCATCCGAAACATAAGTAATTTTAAATTACTATGCTCCCAATTAACGAAAATAATAGGCAGTGAAAAATTCTCATTTCTCAATCCGTCTCGAGACACAAAAATACCTCCAGACACCCCAGGTACATACAGAGTCTTTATTAAATATTCAGAAAACACAAAGGCAGACTTTTACACTTATTAGGTAAAGCAGGAAAGATCACTACGGGTGGTGATTAGAAACCTGCATACTACTACACAAGCAGACCAGATAGAAAATGAGCTCTCAGGTTTAGGATACAAGGTTCGCCAAAGAACGAACGAACTCCGCAAGGATAGGCAAAAAGACGAAGCGATTAAAACACCACGACCCTTGTTTTTTTTCGATCAAGAGCGAACACCTGGAGTAGAAAAAAATCTACGAACTGACCACCTATATTACACAAGAGTACAGGTCGAAAAACATACTCCAAACATCGTCCAATGCGATAAATCGTCCTACCACTACACTCCCAGGTGTGTAAAGAGCAGTGGGCAGCACAAAAGTAAATTGTGAAAGAAGCCCCTGAAATAGCCTTCATTATGCGTTCTCTGCCATTCAGGCCACCCGGCCCACTATAAGGGCTGCGAGGCTTACAGAATCCTGAAGTCCAGGAGCGAACAACATCTCGGTTAGAAGAAGATAAGCCAATCACTGGCAGAAATTTGAGGCCTTCTGACTCTTTTGCCGATGCAGTTCGGAACTGAGAGGAGTCACAAGCACTGTCCACTGTCTGTCCGCAAATTCATCTTCCCCAGCATTCCGTTCATCCCGGCAACCCACAAACTCATTCCCATCCTCAACCACACATTTCGCATATTCCTCCACCTTCAAATTCTTCAGACCTCACTAGCCTATTAATATTATTCCTAACAGAGTTCAGAACTCTTGTTGAGTTCAGAAATCTTGTCTCCTACCTTATCCCCGTTAAACAAAATTCATAAGTGGACCCTTCCGACTCTTTATCCGTTCTCCATTGAAATGTGAATGGTGTTCACACCCACACCAACAGACTCACAGCCCTACTCCACCACAAGAACATCGATGTAGCTCTTATTACTGAAACAAGACTTACGAGTAAACGACCATTTACAGTTCGACAGTACCAGACTTATTGAACTGATCACCAAGATGGAAGAGCACATGTAGGTACCGCTGTCATTGTTCATAACTTCATTTCCCAACACATAGTTCCCTTGATAGCACATAATTTCCTCCAGTCCGCTGCTGTGTCAATTAGCACCTTCATTTCCCCCCTTACTCTAGCATCACTTCTCTCCCAATAAATCTATTTCTGATTCCCAATTCATCTCCTTTCTAGACACAATTGGACATAAATTCCTGGTGGGTGGGGACTTAAATGTGAAGCAGCAACATTTGGGCTCAAGATCTCAATAGCTCTAGACATGAGGACGTGCTTTGCTCTCTGCACTCACACGGAAACATTGCTTTACTATCTTACCTGACACAGCCACCTATTGGCCATCTGATCCCAACCGAAATACTGATATCCTGGATTTCATTTTCTACAATAGTTTAGGAACACTAAACTATTCACTTACGCGCCTCGATGACCTCTCCTCCGATCATAGCCCTTTGATCCTAACCATTTCTCTAAGGCCAATCCACAAACTGCCTCCTCCTTCATTTATTAGGGGCCCAGTTAATTGGGACCACTTCCGTCAGACTCTTACAGACTCGGTAGACTTCAAAAGATCTCTGAAAACATCCCAAGACCTAGATGATGCAGTGCATTCCTTCACTGCTCTGATCCAGAGGTCATCTTGGAAGGCACCGTCATCCAAAATTCATAATAAAAATCCTTTACCTCAGTACCTCAAAGACCTAATCCAATCCAAACGCCACTCGAGAACAGTATCAGTACTGCAAATTGGTAAACCTGCAATTGGTATCCTTCCGATCCGATTCTTTTAATTCCCACCTATCCTCTCTGCCTACCGAGAATCACTACTCGAATTCTCCAACATCTTCCTTCTAAAGCCATAATCTTTCTAACCTACATTTATAATTGCATTATCCGAACGACGCACTTTCCACTCCTCTGGAAACATTCCATTATTGTCCTATACCACCAAACCCGGTAAGCCACCCAATGACACATCTTACCGCCCAATTAGCCTACTCCCTATTCTCTCAAAAATATTTTAAAACTACTATTAGAACGTCTAATTCGAATGGTTGATCCAAAAACATTTTTCCTATTCACCAGTATGGTTTCCGTCAATGACATTCCACTGCTCAACAAGGCCGGTGGCAGGGTTTGGCACGCAGGTCTACCCCCAATACCTTCTTGGCAACATTTGCAGATGACACTGCAGTCCTGTCAGCAAAAAAGTTGAACATCAAGCGCATCCAATCCGTTCAATCAAACGTCCTGAGAACAATAGTAAATCCCCCTTATTACGTCTGTGACAAAACCCTTCATAATGATCTTAATATACCCCATTACGCCACTCATTACTAATATTCTCATCGGAGAATAAAATTGCAGTGGCCTCGTGTCTGGTATAAATACGTAACAGTAGGAGTCCTGGCAATGGCCAGTTTCTCCAATCATTTACTAAGCGTCTGTGACTCGTGCTTTTGGTCAGCCTCCGCTGGCTCTTATCCAGTGACGTGGCTAACTAAGGAGCGTGGGGGACTTCCCAAGTCTCCACTTCCTCTTTTAAACGTGAGGGAGATGACAATCATGTCGACTTGGGAGGTCTCTGGGCTGTTTGTAATTACTGTATGAATGAGTGAGTGAATGAAAATTGTAAATATGGTATGAATGTGATCATTTATCACAATCACTTATTGCCCAACGAGGCAGATTGTAATTTGATCATAATAAAGTTGTTAAATATTAAATAGCATATAAAGGTTTACTGAACTTAAATTATAGCTTTTTAGATGAAGAAAATTAGAATGTGGTGCCATACAATTAAGGGTTCGTTCAAGGGGCCGAACTTCAATGCTGATTCCCTTGATTGATATTTCCAACAAATAATCATTGACGAAATGTGCCTATCAATTGATGTTAATTTCGTGAAGTTCTCATTTTGATTGGAAAAACATAGTTTATTACCAAGTTAATAATTACTTAAATTGAGTTTATGTAATCACTTTATGAATAGGTCGTCACTGTAAAGTACAAGTGGCACATTGGAGCTAGCATTGGTACTATTAGGTCACCTCTCATCCTTAATTTCTATTTAATTATTCTAAAGGCAATTTTAATGATTTATTCTCATTATTAGTTCCTAAAACATGTCACATCTCTTTTGTAGTTACATCGCTCACCTTTGCCTAGTACTACAATACCCTCAATGGTAAGGATAGAATAACTTTTGGAACTAGCTGCAAAAAAAAAGGATATTTCAAAAATATAACTTAATATTTAAAGTATGAGGAAAACCGATAGGAAATGGTATTGTGATGTTACTAAATATTCCAAACACTGCTCACTCAAAGTAAGAAAATATATTGGTCTACGAATATTTGTATGTACAAGCCAGTTCTCGATCAGTAATTTATTAACAAACCACCTTCATCTCAATTTAATGTACCCACGCGTGTAAGCGTTTGATCGATGCAGATGAATCTTTTTTTCAAAACTTTATCAAACTTTTACTTGAGAACCATACTTGATGTATTTTTTCCCTTCAACTGATCATAACAGTATAAAAAAATTATATTCTTAATATGTTTAAGGAAAAATCGAAACATCAAAATGGCAGTTGCGCTAATGTCTTTCATTCAGACTGCTAGAAATACGATTAAGAAAACTAACCAACAATTTTCGTTTTTACCCAATCCATTTGTTAAATTTGCAATCTACCATTCAAATCGTTTACAAATTATCATTGGACGAATTTTCAGATTATAAATTTTAAACCAGCGAAAGCAGTCAGGCCATTGCAATTACATAAAATACTGAGAGCAGTTCTTATACATACAATATGAGATCGGTTGGAGATTTAAAAGGAACGGAATATTCTACCATATATTCCTCCAATTTACCATAGGTTTTTTCCAAAATGACTATTAATGGAGCTGGAGAGTATATTGAACCTTTAACCTATAACAAATAACAAGAAGACTCAACATCAGTAACTTAAGACTGAAGATTATCAGCGTAAGCCTTATGCTAATAAACATTGCCATTCAAATTTGATTACCTTCTGAAAAACTTACCTTACCGAAAATCCCCTGGATATGATCTCCTAACTCCTCAAATTCTCAAACAACTTCCTCCTAAAGCCATAATCTTCCTAACCTACATATATAATTGCATTATCCGAACGACGCACTTTCCTTTCCTCTGGAAACATTCCATTATTGTCCTATTCGCCAAACCCGGTAAACCACCCAATGATGCCTCATCTTACCGTCCAATTAGCTTACTCCCTATCCTCTCAAAAATATTTGAGAAACTCCTACTAAAACGTCTACTTCCAATTGTTGAATCCAAAAACCTTTTTCCCACACACCAGTTTGGTTTCCGCCAACGACATTCCACTGCTCAACAAGGCCTTCGCGTTGTTGATCACATCTCCTCAGCCCTTGAAACCAAAAAGTATTGCACTGCTGCCTTTCTTGATATAGCTCAAGCTTTTGACAGGGTTTGGCACGCAGGTTTGCTCTACAAACTCAAAAGACATTTACCACAGACCCTTTTCCTAATCCTACAGTCCTACCTTTCAAACCGCTTCTCCCAAGTCCGCTGTGGTTTAGAATACTCTAACTACTATCCCATAAATGCAGGAGTTCCACAGGGCAGTGTCCTAGGCCCCATCCTCTATAACCTATACACCGCTGATGTCCCCTTTACTTCCAATACCTTCTTGGCCACATTTGCAGATGACACTGCAGTCTTGTCATCCCACCCAGACCCCGACATAGCATCCCATAACCTTCAAAAACACCTTGACGAGATCGAGTATTGGTGCAATTAATAGCGGATCAAAGTTAATGAAGCAAAATGCTCCCATATTACCTTCACCCTTTGTCGCAAGACTTGTCCACTAGTTTATTTTAATTCTATTCCTCTCCCTGTAACCAAGACAGTACGGTACTTAGGCTTCCATCTCGACAATCGACTGACCTGGAACCCACATACGAGACTAAAAAGACAAGAACCAAACAGACGCTTTGGACAACTGTACAGACTACTTCAAAGGACATCCCATCTCTCAATAGAAAATAAACTACTAATCTACAAGGTTATACTTAAACCAATCTGGACATACGGAATAGAGCTATGGGGGACAGCAAAACAGTCGAACATCAAGCGTATCGAATCCTTTCAATCCAAAGTCCTGAGAACAATAGTAAATGCCCCTTATTATGTCAGCAACAAAACCCTTCATAACGACCTTAATATACCCTACATTCTAGAACTCATCCCTTCCAAGTTTATGAAATTCCACAGTAACCTTTCCAACCACCCTAATCCTGTAGCACAGTCTTTGCACTGCACCACTCATCCCTATAATCCTCCTTGGAGACTGAAACGGCAGTGGCCTCGTGACCTGCTATATTCGCGTGACAGTGGGAGTCCTGGCAATGGCCAGTTTCTCCAATCATGTCCTGTTTTATGAATGAGCGAGTGAATGATGACTAAATATGGCATGAATGAGATCAGTTATCTGTATTATTATTTCCTTATAAAAGGCAGATTGTAATTATTTCACAATAAAGATATTTCACCATTTTTTTCAAATTTGATCTTTTTTCGTAACCGATATTATCGTTAATGTGATATGAATTTTTTTTTGGAATACAGATTTTAAAACTAGTTGGCCTTAAATAATTTTTGACAGCTTATCTTGGTTAATAATTAAAGTGGTGTAAAATTATAAAAACATGCACAACTAATTTTATTGAACTTGAAATATTTAGTGGCTGGAATTGAGACATATTCGATTTCATCTAACTTGGGTAAAAAGAAAATTTACAAAACAACAATTTCCTCAAAACTACGAAACTTGACTCACACTACTATGATTCTCATCACTTTTTATCATGGGTAAGAATGAAAGTGGCGTAATGAGTTTGAGCCTGTTGAAATCAGTTAATAAATAAACATTAAAACTTGCACAACATATTTTTTTAAACTTTAAACAATGTTGGCTAGGATTAAAACAAATTCCATTTCATCTTGCTTAGATAATTTTTAATAAGGAAATTTACAAAAGATTTATTTCTTCTAAATAAAAAAAATTTAAGCCTACACCACTATCATTTTTACCGACTCATTTACTCCCTCAATGTGGATGTTTCAACAAAACATTAATATCCAAACCAGCACATGGGACATAATCTAACTAAAGGATCATAGACATGCAAACATTTTTTACACTTAACTACTTAGATAGAAATAATTTGACAGATGCTTATTGTTAAGTAAATAATTTTATGTGTAGGTCTTGGTTTTTGTAAGCCACTTTGATGGTTTTACCACAATTAATCTTTCTGACCCATAATTTATGTTCTATCCATCTATTGACCGTTGTATATGGAAACATTTCCGCGCCGTTGGATACGGCCGGTTGTGGATAGACTATCATTCATCTTCCTCAGGTCTTGCGGTTAGTGTATCTCCAGCGCCGTGAACTATCTACTCAGAGTTAGAGGTTTGCAAGCGATCACATACTCAGTTGGCGTTATCTTTCTTTTTAACAATTAATTAAACAATTAACCTAATATCTTTACGAATTGCTGTACGAAATGTCATTTTCACATTTCCATATTTGTCGATAAATTCATTTATTTTCATCTGTTGTTGATTCTAATTAAAAAAAAAAGTGTTGACAAATTAATAATTACACCACACATCGGACATAACATAAACATTTCTAATAAAAGGGCTGACGGTGTCAGAAAGAACCTATCCATTAATTCATTCATCACAAATATAGAAATACTATACATAACATAATATTAAAATACCAAAAGTGGAAATCTGTTACTTCAGATTGGTTATTAGTGCACCTTATATGACATAATAAAAGCATCAACCTTTTATTATATTGTTTTTTTTTCATACTTTAGCTAGTCCATATATACCCACACCATTTTTCCCGTTAGTAAATTTTTTTTTCACATTGCCTTTATCTTTAATTTAAGTTGTGAAAAACCCATACGATATTTTTTATCTAAAATACTTCACCTTATTTGGTTTAACTATCTCGGTCATTTCTTACATTTTAATACACGATTCTTATAAGGGAATATCATCGTATTTTGTTCTGTTTTATTGTATTTAAAGTGTCATTAACCAGTTTTGTAGCATCTTATTTTACTGTAGCCACGCGATAAACAAAAAAAAACTTTTTTATTACATTATCATATTAGACACTTTGAAATTCGCAGCTGAACCATGATTTCTGTTACCAGATTCAACGGAATGGCAGTTTTCAATCCGTTTAATATCTCAATATGTAACGGAGATATAATCAGTATAGTGATTGATATACTCCAAGATATAAATTAGTACGATTTATCAATATTCAGGGACGAATATCTGTCTAAAATTTAGCCTGAAAGAAAGCAGACCAAAGAGCCACCCATTTAAACTCAGTAGGTTAAACCCTAGTTTTTTTTTGTAGGTAGTAAGGCGTGTAACTCAAAAAAGTCACAACCCTGTAGGGAAAACATTCGCAAGCTTTTTAAAAATAAACAGGTAATTAATGAGTCTAAATAAGAAGAAAAGTTTAGGACAGGTCACGAGTAACGACCAAAGTCGGTTCTAAAAAAGGTCTACAGTCGCAAATTAATTGGTAGTTTTAAAACTGATTCGTAATTAATATCAACTTAACTCTCAAAACATTAGTACATATTATTTTTTAAGACGTCAAGATCAATTTGACGCTTTAGTGAATATGATAGAAAAATAATTTGTTATAACCAGGTAACTATATCTGGTTTTTGTAAAGGCTTATTATGAGGAATCTCGAGCAAACATGGCAATATTGCAGGGTTAGTTTGAATGTTTCACGTCTACTTTTAGTACTAGAACTAACAAATGTACTGTTTTATCATTCAATGAAATTCCTTTTTTTCTCGATACAAGACCTGCTAATTGTTTTCGTATTTCAAACTACAAGTACAATTAAGTCCACTTAATATGACTAGTTTTTGCATCCCCAAGCATCCCAATCTCATCTGATTCAATTTATCTATTAATTGTTTCTTAGTGAATGTTACTCATTCCTCAGCTCTTATAGTTCTACTTTTTTCTGTTGATTTTTTTTTTGCCTACTAATAAAAAAGTAAAATATAGAATCAGTTCTTACTGACAACAAAGTAAATTATTAAAGCGTAAAACTCAATTATATAATAAAAATGAAAAGTTATTAAAAGCATTTCAGTACATAAATCATTTACTTACTATACCTAAAAAATATATAAGACCAAATAAAAAATATAAAACAATAAAAAAAGTAAGTAAAGTACATAATTACAATAGTACATAAAGTAAATAGTGAAGTGCAGAAGTAGTAAACGTATGAAATTAATGCCTTGACGACTCCTTATACAGTAACACTCATTCTTATAATCCTCCTGGTGGGATCGCAATCTGGCGATGAGCAGCAGGAATGGGGATTTTGAAGGATCGTAAGGATGGCTCATGGTGGATACTTCTTGGTTCGTAATGCTTTTCAGATTTTTTCAACAGGAGCTTTATGTCAAAATTAATTTTCTGGTATACTAGGAATCCCTCTTAGGGGGGTCCAATCTATTAGATCAAATAAGACTCTTATCTATCAAGACCCTATCTATTGGCTGCCATGACATTCTAATCTCGAACATTTCGATTTAGTGATTTCTCAATGTAATTTTCATCATCTCGTCCTGGGGAGGAATTCGGTTCCTGGGGTGGCAGACATATTCCTTTGACACAACCCCCTCTATAAATTATTGGAGGATGATTGGATGGCTTCTCTGCCCTAACCCGTCCCCCGTTAGCTGCGCAACGCCTTCCCAATTAGCAATGTTTATTATTAGTCTGTTGTGACGTATATTTCAAGAATTATAGCATAAGAAATATTTCCCATTTTTATGGAGAAAATAATCGAACTGAAATTATTCATTGAGCTTTCAACTAGATAAATGATTTTTTTTTATGGGTTTTTTTCCTCTACATTCATTGAGGTACGCCATACAATCAACAGCGGTCATTCAATTCAATTTACCTGAAATCTGAAAGGTATATTTCACAACACTTCGAGATATACCGAGAAATGTGTTTTAGTTAAAATGCTATAATAGGATTTACGGAAACACCTTTCCAAGCCTGTTTTACTGTGTGTTTTTATTTCAATATTCCAGCAATTTATTTTTCGATGCTTGTCCCAAAAAAAATATTTCTTTATTTTTTTAATAAGACATCTTACTTATGATAATAGTTGCTAAATAAAATTTATCAAAACTGCTTAATTTTACAAAAAAAAAAAGTTCAGTTTTTCTCACATTCATTTCATATTTTTGTAAGAAACTCACACGAAGTCCCTCGATTATCTGTCTGTATTGTTTCTTCCCTCTCTACGTCCTTTATTTAGTTTACATTTTTTTAAAATTTAATTCACTATTGATATAAAACATTTTATTAAATTTAAAAAAAATCATATAAATAATGAAAATAAAAATGTCGTTGTACTGATCTTTAAGACGAATTTCCATGTGCTGCATTTCTTGATGCGGGGTTGAATGTATTTTCCTCTAAAACGTAGAGTAGAGCGAGTTTTATGGACTCGCATAGTGGATCGAAACATTATTGACATTTCAATAGAACACATTATATGCATAAACAATATGTACCGCCCATGTAAAGGGTGAATTTGCTTCGGCACAGACACCGCTTTTATATGTCATTAATCATCTCGCGTCTCGCGTTTGTACCTGAAACAACACCATCGCACTCGACAAGCTATGTATGCTAATCATACTTGAAGGTTTTTAAGGGCCTTTATTCACGCTTAAAGGATTATTACATCTGTTTAGAAGGTGACAACACTCTCAAACCCGAATAACATCGTGTAATTAGAATTTCTCAAATCTTCTTCTATATGAAAATATAGAATTGCGATCTGAATAGTCCTGTAATGGAAAGATACAAAGTTCTAGATCAAAGGATCAGTTGCCTTTATTTCCTATGTTAACTCCTCCGGAATTTCGCTAAAACTTATGATGCGACTAACTTATTCTAAATAAAATTTTAAATTAAGGAACAATATCAAGAGATGCTTATTTTTAAAAAGAGTCATAGCTCCATTAAATATTAGTTAAAAAACCGCAATGTCGATTCTGTCCAAACATAATAACTGTTTGCAATCTGCTAAAATTTTGATTGCCGGTATTGCTTACATGTTAGCATAGCCTGAATAAATTATAAATATAGATGATTATTTAAACAATTTTTACTGACTAACATAAAAAATATTTATAATTCAATCAACACATTTCAGGGCTAGCTTACACATTTTATTTAATATGCTTTCATTTAGTATTTTTTCTGAATTGTGAGGGGAGGATCAAGCTTCCTTCTCTTCCACGCCGGCTATGCCACTGGTTGAGATATATGAAAGGGAAGGTTCTGAACACAGAGACAGTCAGGCGGAAAAAGAATGCCTCGTATGTTAGCCCTGAGCTGAATCCTCTTCGTTCAGGCTCGATAATGTTATACATTCATTCAGTACAGGAATTCGGAAACTTCTTGTGCTTCCAATGGTAAAATATTTCGTGTTTTCCCACGTATCCATTCTTGCTCCCACTCGCTCAGTTTTAATTGAATTAGCCTAGTTTCATCCTACTAATGAAAATACCCACTTCAGTGCTACTTAAAAGCAATTCAGAGTGCAGAATTGTTGACAAGAAAAAATGACTCCAACGTCCTCGACATGACGAACAATGAATAGATGTACCATTCAACGGATATGTGCAGTCATGTTAAATTTACCTGAACCAGCTGAAAGACTACTTAAACCCTTGAATGATTGCAAGAATAAGGTGGAGTTGACGTCAGAACAACTTATTAGGAGACTAGAAAAAGGCATTTAAAATGCATTTGAGGCAGCCACAGGTCAAACCCAAAAAGAGGACAGGTTAACGAGAACCAAAAAAAAGCTATAGTAAAAACCCAATGGGGAACCTAACAGCAAATCATTACAAGTTCAAGTAAGCCATTCCTGGCCCAATCGACAGGTTCTCTCTACGTCCCTCAAAAAATTCTATTAAACGAGTATTTCCACTGTGAAACGACAATGAGAAAAGAAAAGAAAAGAAACTGATGAAAATTTTAATAACAATGGGGATGTGAAACTATCCAGCCCCACATCAATGAGACAATACGCATACGCATTCATAATTTAGTTTGAAAGGTTCAATTTCATACTATTAATCTGAACTAAGGGGGGTTGGTTGGGAAAGCCAACAGGTAGTACATTAAGTCCAGCATCCAACAGGTACTACATTTAGACCAACATCACATTCATGCTGCATCGTTACCATCGGATAGAATGTAGGATAACAGCTCGGACTGTAAACAGCCTCAGGGTTAAAGCAACAGTGAACCAGAATCAAGGAGCAACAATGTGGAAATTAATTGTGTACTGACGTAACTAGTTGAAATTCCCGAATCCCTGGAATTCTGCTGATGGAATTACGCCTTACTCCAGAAGATATCGACTACGGGTACAGGTTTCGGACAAACCCTTCTTTACAACATCATCGCCTCTTCAAGAACCGTTATGGTCGTCAAGAAAAAGCCAGACCAATAAAAAATTTTACAATCAGTTTAATATTTGCCACTGTTACCAATCTCAACAGCAAACTATTGATGTATTGGTCTATTATCTCTTCAAATTGAATATATTTTTCCAGATAACTACAGCGTATTAAATATGCATAGATTTTATTAGGATTTATTAATTATGCTCTTGCATTTCTAACCGTATGATCAATAATTTTTTTATGCACATGATTCGAATTACCATCGCTCGACTTCTTGTACAATTAGAAACCTTTATGTTTTCACCTGTCTGTCCGTCTGTTCTGGCGATTGTGAATCTCTTTGACTTATACGCATTACATTTTTTAACGTGAATCTCATTGACTTATACGCATTACATTTTTTAACGTGATTCAAATTGATTACACGACGACATAACAATTTTTTTAACTACGTAATAGATAATTAGGAGTTATTATTTATTTACTCGGTAAAAAAAATCATTCTTATTGAATAGGGTCTTGATCCCCTTGGAATAATCTTGTTGCCCTTACTAACGATGTGTAATTTTTTTTCCTTTCTGAACTTTAATTACTCAAACTCAAACTGTTCTTAAAATCGTGTTCACAATTTTAAGTCATCCCGTGTTTAAAAAAAAGTGAAAATATATTGCATGCTAGTTTTAATCATCGGAATGGATGATGATAACAATAAAATTAACCTTATGAATAATAAAAGTGTTATTCATTAATCAGTGATAAAATATTATTGTTTCTTTAAGCGAATTGTGTAGAGTATCAAATTGAAGATGTTGAATAAGAATAAGCATAATATTTTGGGGGTTTAGTGGACTATAAATACAATAACACGCGAAATCTTATCAACGACAACATTTATTACGTTCATACATACAACGCACAGCTGTGGTGAATTCCCTTGTATGATATCAATAAATTGACACAACGCTTTTGAATAAGTATGTTAATAAAAATAAATCAGTAAAATTTTATCACTAAAATCCACTACCCTTTGTTACAGATCCTTTCAATTAAGTATTTGTAGTGTACTACAAATATGTCATATCAACTCAATGATTCTTAGGCTTAATGTTTCTAATTCCGTTCCGTTTATTATATTTTTATTTTCTCATTGCAATTCATGGATTCGCTGTTTATTGTCTCTGTGTGGATGCAGTGGATCTAATGTTAACATAACTTTTTTATATTTGTAAATGTATTGTTTAACTGTTAGCTTATTTAGTTTTGTAATGCGGGAAGATCAATAGCAGTAGTAGATTTTCATGTCATGTAAACTATAATTTCGTCTTTAAAGGACTTCGACCAAGAGCAATAATAAATAGATTATTCCGTTTTAACATCTATATATTTGAATTAAAGGGTTAATGTAACTTAGAGGAGAATTACTAGGAGCTGCAGTATTTAGACGACCACTAATAGCCTCAGACACAGCACCAGGTGTGCCCTAACAACCAGCCTATCCACCCACTAATTGTCAGTTTAAGAAATCTTAGGTCCCCTCTTAATTTCAAGCCCTTATTAGGAAACTGCTTAGTTTTATAAATACATACATATCTGACAGATTTAATATAATTTTCAACAAAACAAATTTTTCATTGTTTATGTTTTATATTGTTTATTCGTGATTTTAGTGACTTGAAATTAAATGCACAACCATGATATTGTTTCTGTAAGTTTATTGTTAGTTGTGAGATTTTACTTTTGTGAATCGGCTAAGGTTGATAAAAAGATGAGGTTTTCAGTGACCAATATGAGATAAGATTATGTAGTTTTGGTAAAAAATAAGAGATGATTTCCTTACAAGCAGTGTTGTATAGTAGATGTTTAAAATATAGGGCTGATTTTATTTAAACGTTATCAGAAATTCAGATAAAATAGAAACCATTCTTCTAAAATAATACTATTGGGTTGGCAAGAAAGTGATTTCGGTTTGCACCAGTAGATAGTGTTATGTTTTTTTCGTAATTCGTTTGTCAATATTACATTTTTTTTCTTTTGAGATTTGGTAGTCGATATCTTTAGGTTACTATAGAAAGAAATTCCTTGTAATGTTGTTTACAACTGTCATTTTAAGGTCAGTTTTAACATTGAGTGCAAAAATAAGGATTTTTGACACATTTTACTTTTTTATTTTCATAAAGGCAAGAAAGCGGATGAGGCCTACAAAGAGATATGTGAAGTTTATGGTTTTGATTGTTTAACAGAATGCACGTGTCAGAATTGGTTTAAAAAATTTCGTTCTGTAGATTTTCCACTGAAAGATAGCCAACGTTCTGGTCGACTTTCTGAAGTTGATGATGACAAAACGAAAGCTATATTGAATCGAATCGTCATATAACTGTGCGAGAGATTGCAAAACAGTTAAATGTATCACATACAATGTTTGAAAATCATATAAGACGTCTTGGACTTGTTGAGAAGCTCGATATTGGGGTCCCACTACGACAATGCGACACCTCACACATCTTTAGCAACACGCACGAAACTATTGGAGCTTGGTTGGGAGGTGATGACGATGCGTCTATATGGGTATGGGATGCCCCCGTACAGCTCCGACCTTGCACCATTAGATTATCATTTATTTCGAAGCTTACAAAACTTCTTAAATGGTAAAAATTTCAGTAATAACTTTGACGTCAAATCGCACTTGGTTGAGTTTTTTGCTGATAAGGACCAGAAGTTCTATGAGCGCGGGATTATGAAGTTACCAGAAAGATAGCAAAAGGTCATCGGACAGAATGGAGATATTTTACAGATTTAAGTTCATTGTTTGTATAAAAAAAGTTTTATTTCAGACTAAAAAACCGAAATTACTTTCTTGCCAACGTTAAGAGTAGATTTAGAGTTACAAATACAATGTAAATGACAGTTTTAATTACTTTTTATAACAATCACTTAAAATCACAAATTACTCACGATAACTCACAATCACCATAACCATAATCAATGGATTTTATACCCTACTAAAAAATATATGCTTTTTTACAATACATGTTTAATGGAGATAGCTATATTGTTCATGTCTTTATTATATATTATATCTGACTATTATAACAGACAGTTGCCTGGAAAATAAGGGTTTTTAATTTAAAAAAAAAAACATTGTGGCCTGTTTGGTAACGCTCGTGACTACAGTTTTTGTTACATATTAGTTTTAGTAAAAGTAAAATACTAAATGGTTGGGGAACTTTTCGGGGGAAATTTCGGAGGTAATAGGATACTTTTTCCTGATGATTCGTGTGAATATGTGATAATCAAAAATTAATCAGCGAAATTTCCAATATTTTGTGAGAAAGACTCCATTTTTTTTCTATGATTATATACTATACTGCATCACGTACCAATTTAAGTTGCAGAACGTTACAAACGGATAAGTACTTGTAGGTGAAGACGATTTCAGTACATCTTTCATAGTATGATTCGTCTCATCCAGTTAAGCTAATATATTTGTTCGTGTGAAGTTTAATATCTATAATGAGTAAATAAACACAGGAGAAAGTTGACAATACAATAGAATATGAGAGGACAAAAGAACCAACAGAAACTAAATAACTTTTGGAACAGTCATGTGTGTTGGATTCTAGGAATCAGTTCGTGAGAAGTTTTGCATTAAACTGAATCACTCGAGTGTGATTTGGAACAAAGCACTGACTTGTCTAGTGTGTCAAAAATGAGTAGTCAATAACAGCTTAGCAGTGCTAGAATACGAGTCATGAAATATAGTTTACATAAAATATTTTAGGGCTTTCATTAAAATGGGCTTTGTATTTTATTTATTTTTTAAATGAATACAAAATACTCCCGGAGGCATCGAAGATAATTGGTCTTGTTTATCCCTACAGAACACAGCTTTCCAAGTGTGAGGAATGAAATGTCTTTACAAACCCCATCCACAATGTCCAGGGAGCCTGTGGTGTTAATAATAAAGAACCATTATAAAAAAAAAAGACATCATTAAAAAAGGCGTACAAACGATTAAATAACCAGCATAGGATAAATACTACAACAATTATTAAGTTATATTCAGCTTAGTAAGGCCACTCACTGATTACAGTTTTTGTGTTATATACTCGTATTAGTTTTAGTAAAAGTAAGATATACTTATAAATCGGTGATTTATAATCAAGAAGTAATTTTAGTAATTATAACGTATTCATCCATGGTGAAACTGTAAAAGTATTATTCACCACAAAATTGCCCACTATTAACTTTTATCAATTTGAGGATTAAGATCACTTCATCCAAGTGTAACAAACTTGAAAGTTCACTGACTTGAAGTGGAACTTAAGATGCTACAACTACCTCCTCTACCTCTCCGTAAGTGGTACGCCTTGGCAACACTTGATCTCCTGTGCGAATTGTATTCCAAGCTGTAGCATCCATCCATAGCGGAACATCCCTTTCAAACAACTTGATGCATAGTTCAGTTTGTAAGTGGCTCCCCGCCACATGTCGGTATAATATTGCTTTAAAAATATGGTGTATCCACACTTTTATCAGCTAGGGTAGGTAATATTTTTATCAGAATATGAAATCTTATTCTGAGTGTAGGTGAATATACAATAATTACGCTGGATTACGCTAATCAGTCATTTTTTAATGTATAGTAGCATAAGGTACGAGCAGAAAACAAAACACCAACAAATTCTAACCACTTCCTGCAATCCATTAATGATCTTAACCAGATACTAGTTTATTATAACTGTGTTTGGTGAAAAGAAAATTGCAAAAGGCGTGCAATATCAATAACGTGTTTAAACAGAGAACTATTTGGTTTATTAAATGTTTTTTCATACAGTTGAAAGATTTATGCAAACATTGATTGTAAGAAGACTTCGAATTCTGACCATCTCTCCCAAGTATGAAATTCATTAGCAATAATGGTAATGGGTGCAAATGATGGAGATAAAAAGTTTACAATGCACTTGCTTAATAATGTATTTATCGTAGTTACATTAACTGAATTTAGCTGTTTAACAGCATCAAGTACGTCAGGGCTTAACGTGGCTTATTACTTCCCCATCTTAGGGGTTCGGTGTGATTATGCAGTTACCAACGTATATTCCTTGGTTCGCCAGCGAAGCGCGTACCTATAAATATTTCAAAGATCTAAGGTCTTAATTTGACAATAAGAAAAAATACAGCGTGCCTGCTAGATAAATATCATTTTATGCGATTATGGATAATTTGTCTTTATAATATTTAATATTGTCTGTATTTTATTATATTTTGCTTAAATTTAGGCGATTTGTTCGAAACGAAACGAACAATTCAAATGTAAATGAGGGTAAATAGGTGCAAATAATCTTCCTTTTCATTGTTCATTCATTCAACTGTTTACTGTGACGTCTCGTACATCAGTTCATCATCACGTATTTTCGACATACCAAACATTACCATCTACAATTTAAGAATTAATCACATTTCTTTTGTAATTTTTTTTGTTTGTTTGAATTTAATTATTTTTCTTTACTGGTGCTTTAGTTAGCCAATCAGAATTGGGCAGCCTCCCATTAATTACAAATGTTATTAACAAACATTAATTACAAATAGTGTTTCTATCTGTAAATCAGGATAATCGATTGTTGCAACTAAAGTGTGAAACATTCAAAAAGGTTATATTCTCTAGAAATTAACCTAGCTCTTGATGTGTTAAAACTGAATACGTACTTTCAACTTAACAAGAGACGCTATCCAGCTTCCATTGTGGCAAGAGCTCAAATCCGGTAAAATTTTGATATTTTACTCTGTGGCACTTTGTTCCCGTGAAGACAGGTAAGTACTTTAAACTATTATAAGTGAGGCTCTCCCCCTCAACTGGACGTTCGTCGCACGGACCTTTGTAGGGCATGGCAAGCCGTAGGGACCCCGCTGATGAATTTCAACATCCCAAGAGAGTTTGCAGAAAGCGTACTCTCCCCCAGGCCCCTGAGGTTAAAACCTCAAACTCTTTCACCCCTCTTAACACAACAGCTCAACCAGCGGCTAGCACATCTACCGCCCCCACAGCCCTCAAATCGCCACCCCCCCCCTAATATTAGGCCGCATAAACAGTTATGACCAAACCCGTCTGCTTACTGAAAATAGTGTGAGAAATTTCAGAATCTCACAAACACAACAGGACACTAAAGTCCTGTGCCATGCTGTCTCTGACCATCAAAGAACAGCTGCTGTGTTAAGGGAACTAAAAATCCCTTTCCACACAGCTCGGTAATATAATCGATGTTTATCGATTAAGGCGCTCCGACCATAACGGTGCTAAGACTGAGATCGAGCCGATCCTCGTTATCGGAGATCATACCTTAACTCAAGCTATGATCAAGCAAATCGGCCACATAAATAACGTGCTCTTCCGTGTGAGCACATTTCACGACAAAAGGGGCATTCCTATGTGCCTCAACTGCCAGGAGTACGGCCAAACCAGGCGGTACTGCTTCAAGCAGGCAAAATGCGTGAGGTGTAGCGAGCCTCACGAAACTAAAGACTGCCCCAGGGACGCCTCAATTCCCCTGAAATGTGCAAACTGCGGGGGTAACCACGTTGCCTCCTTTCAACAGTGTCCCCACAGACTGCAGCTCCTACAGGCCGCTGAAAATAGAAAGCAGGTTAAACAACAGAACACAGCCGGGCCGAGAATGGCCAGATATCAGCCTGCTCCCCCCCCCCCCCCTCACCTCGTCAGACAGCCTCTTATGCCCAGATGGCATCCGGTAACACCAGGGCTCCGGAAGTTCCCCCAGAGCCCCTACCACAACAAAACAATAAATACAATAACAACAACAATAACAATGATGCCATCATGGCCGTGTTAGTCAACTTGATCGCGTCAATGAACAAACTATCAGAGGCGGTAACCGAAATGATGAAAGATTTCAGAAAACTTGCATATAAATGAGTGGGCACGCAATTTTAAATTACAACGTCGGCGGCATTATGCCCAATCAAGCCGACGTAGAAGTAATTCTACGGTGCCATACGCCGGACGTTGTCGTCCTTACAGATACCCGGCTGAAGAAAATACACTTCTGCGGCTTCCCGGGTTATACTGTTTACCGTCACGACACCGAAACTGCCTCAGGAGGAGTAGCGGTGTTAGTCAGAAACGGTATACCCTGTAGGAGACTGCTCCCCCCCGTCAACCTAGGCCCCGATCAATTTATTGTAACGCTCCAGCTACAGCTCACGAAGAATACCATTGTGTCAGGAGTCTATAGAAGACCGAGAGCCGCCTGTGACCCGTACAAGCGTCTGCTCAGTACGGTAGCTCATGACCGAAGACACGTCATTGTGGGTGACCTAAATGCAAACCACAGCTGGTGGAGTAGTACAAGAGCAAACGGCCTAGGCCGCTATATTACCAAAACTCGATTTACGGTCATCCACCCAGGATTGCCGACCTTCCGTCATTTTGCTAACCCAGACAGAACCTCCACGCCTGACCTGCTCCTGACACAAGAGCCACACCGTGTCACCGGATGCTCCGCTCTGGACTTTACCACTTCCGATCATCGTCCTGTTCTCTACGAACTAGAAGGCGACATGCCAAAGCCGCCTGCTTCTAGATACAGGAACGATGAGGCTAAGTGGGACCTCTACAAGCGTCTCATTAAAACCGATTTGCCCACTATCACGCCCCTTAGGCACACCTGGGACATAGATTACGCTATCTATCAGTTACAGGACGTCATCGAACAAGCTGCCGATGCATCGATCCCCAAATTTTCTCCGAAGCCCCCTTCTCTGAGGAAACCTCCGGATCACATCCTGCAACTGATAAGACAGCGTAACAACATTAAGAACAGGTGGTTTAGGACCAGAAACAGGGACTTAAAACCGGTTTTAAATTCTCTCACAAACCAAGTAAGGTCCCTGATGGCTCAGTGGAAAAATTCGGTCTGGGAAGATCGCCTCACCAGTCTGCACGGCGACCATAAGCAATTGTGGAAACTCGTGAAGACCTCTACCTCAAAAAGGAATGGTGTCAGGCTGGCCGTCAACGGCCAGTTCATTCCCACCACCGAGCAAGCGGACATTTTGGCGACCTATTACGAGGAAGTGAGCCGTGGCCAAGGCGAACCAATAGTAACGCTCGATCCCCCCTCCCCCTCTCTCCCCACCACTACCGATATCTGGACCTCTCACAGGCAAGTCGGAGCCATCATTCGGAGAACAACCGGCAAGAAGTCACCAGGGCAGGACTCGATCCAGAACATCCTACTGAAGCAGCTGCCGAGGAAAGGAATCTCGTTCATAACTAACATCTTGAACTCCTGCTTCAGGCTTCATTATTTCCCTCAGAACTGGAAACATGCAGTAGTGATCCCTCTTCTGAAACCAGCGAAGAGCGGATATGAGCCATCTCATTACCGCCCCATCAGTCTGCTGACTCAACTCTCGAAGCTGTTCGAGAGAATTATCCACATACATCTCTCCGGGCACTGCGAGTCATAGGAAGTCATCCCACCAGAGCAGACTGGTTTCAGCACAGGCTTAAGCGCGAATAACAACCTGGTGAGATTGCAACACCACGTCGCATCGAACATCCGAAGCAACAGAGCTACCGCAATGATTTCTCTGGACTGTTCGAAAGCCTTCGACTCTGTGGATCACTACATCCTACTCCAACGTCTGAGGAAATACGAATTCTCGGATCAGCTGCAGAACCTGATTAGATCCTACATTACAGGCAGAACATTTTCGGTTCGTATAGGCACTACGACCACGACCCGAAGAAACTATTCTGCCGGTGTCCCCCAAGGATCGGTGCTAGGCCCGTTGCTGTTCAACATTTACACCGCCCACATCGTAGGAGCCTCGTACTCCAACTGCGAGGTATCCGCGTACGCGGACGATATAGGTGTCTACAGCACTAGCATCAATCCATCCAGAGCCCTGAAATTCGCTGAGAGCGCCAGTCAACAAATCGCCGAGAAACTCGATTCCGTCTACATTAAAGTCAATCCGGCCAAGCCGCAAGGAATAATATTTAGTTACAAATCCGGAAAAAAGAAGCTCCCGAAATCCTTCGTGTTAGACGGCAAAGAATGCCCTGTAAGCAACAAGCTGTGCTACCTCGGAATTACCCTCGGTAGGCCCTTGTCGTTCACAATGCACCTCGGAAAGAAGTTAAAGAGTGTTAGGAAGAAATTCTTCAGCCTCGGACACCTACTTCACAGCCCGGCTCTATCAGTACGCCTCAAGCTGCTGATATACCAGAGCGTCCTAAGACCTGCATTGATGTATGGAACCCCTCTCTACAAGTATTTGACTCCCAACACTCTCCTAAAGCTCCAGCAATTTCAGAATAGAGTTCTCCGCACCTCCCTCAAACACACCCCTTTCGACCAAATGAAGGCCGACGAAATCCACAAAAAATTCGAAGTGCTCACTATCCAAGATTTTATCAAGAGAAGGCACATCAAATTTTTTGACTCCCTAAGACATAGCCACAACCCACTATTCTCCGACCTTCAGCCACCACCAATGCCCGTCAGATGGAAGCACTGCTGGACCACCGAAGCTTGGCGAATGAAAGACATCATAGAACCCGAGGACTGACGGACCTACACCCAGCCGAGAGATCGAGGCCGATCTCCCGCCCGACTCAACCGACGCCACATTACCCCATCTACCTGTGTAAGCAGGGTTGATCTTCCGGCCGATTAGGCCGACTCACTCAGGCCCCTGGCGGGGCGGCCGGCCAGGCTTCGCCTGGCCTACAACAAACCATCGCCTAGGCACCCCTAGGCTTAATCCTTGGTAGACTCTCACTACCTTCCTGACTCCATCCGCCTTTCTAGGCATTCCACACCCCATACATCTCATACATCCTTCAAATAGGGGTCTCCCCTTAGTGAAAGGCACTTCCCAGCCAAAAATAATTTTCCTTATTTTTCCCACATTCCTATTTTTTATAAGTTTGAGAGCTTAGGAAAAAAAAAAAAAAAAAAAAAAAAAAAAAAAAAAAAAAAAAAAAAAAAAAAAAAAAAAAAAATTCCTTGCCAGAAAAATCGTCATAATTATGTTCGAAAACTATTACATTATCAATCATTTGATTACATTTGCACAGAAATTTGACGTGATTGAAAATGGACAGTTTGTCATAAACGATGTAGAATGAATTAAAATTCATTTGTTACAAATTTCATAGAGAGACTGTTTTCTACTACCTGCTAGCTTTATTCAAGGATATTGAGAAGGAAGTAATATGTTTTAAGGTTCATCATACAGCCGAGTTACCAGCGGAGGCAATCTCCAACACCTGACCCAGATCTCCCACCATAAACCACTATTACACGCCTTATGCATTTAATTGAGTTGTCTGTCAATACCTCTATTCAAGCAGTAAGCCCTTTTAATCAAACCACAGTGATTCTTTTCGTATAGGTAACGGTTATAAACATATTATGATCACGTCATGCTCCCGTATCTTGACAGTTAAAAATAAATCGAAAAAGTTAATTTATACATTAATTAACCACCTTGATCCCGTAGCACAGTCATTGCACTGCACCACTCAGCCCTATAATCCTCTTCGGAGACTGAAACGACAGTGGCCTCGTGACCTGCTATAAATGCGTGACAGTGGGAGCCCTGGCAATGGCCAGTTTCTCCGATCATCTCCTGAGCGTCTGTGGATCTCGCGCTCTTCGTCAGCCTCCACTGACTCGTATCCGGTGACGCGGCTGACGAAGGAGCGTGGGGGACTTCCCAAGACTCCGCTTCCTCTTTCGCATGCGAGGGAGGTGACAAATATGTGGACTTGGGACGTCTCTAGGTTGTTTTTAAATATGATATGAATGAGAACATTTATCTCAATTGCTTATCTAATTTGCCTAATGAGGCAGATTGTAATTTTAGCACAATAAAATTGTGCTAATGGTTGTATACATTAATCGCATACAGTAATACCAAAATGAATGACTCAAAGTATTATAAGTAGCAAGATAATACGTTTATTTTTATTATTATGGTTATCTTGTGTTATTACTGACTTATTTTTTCTTATTTCTCTTCAATTCCAATTCATTACATATTAAATCAAAACATTTCTAATTCGCAAGATTCTTAATTGATCCAAAAATGTTAAATTGGAAAAATTTATCCAATTCAAAAACCGAAAATGTTTCTTTTCTTGTGAATGGTTAGTAATTTATTTTAAAGGTATTTTAGAGAAAATCAATAAATATGTCCTAATTTTAGTTTCATCGTTTCTTTTTTTTATTATTTATGTATTTATATTACAAATATTTTGATTTATGAAGGTTTTTAATTTTAATTCAAGAAAACTATCGGGTTTATTATTTAATTTTTCTTTTATGGGGTATAAGTAAATTTAGATGTAACTGCGAGTTATTTTTTTATTTTATATTCTAAAACATATTTTTAATTTTATAGGAAACATATATGATCATTATTTATCAGTATATGATACATTAGACTTTCCCATACCCGGATTAATGTGGGCGGGGTAGATCCGGATAACGGAGAGTGACTAGGTTATATACGAAATAAAAAAAAAAGTAATTATACATTTATTTTGTATATTTAGAATAAACTTTACAATTTACATTAAAATATTTGTTTTTGTTTTTTTGTCAACCTTTCACGAGCCGTGATGTGGTGCCAGTGCCTTATGAGGATGACGTCTATTTAAATTTATAAAATGTTAATTTGAACTGTAGTTTCATCTTATTTTATTTTTATCCTATTATAATTACGTATCTTTAATTATCATTTCAAAAAAGACGAAAGTAATTTTTTATTTTCGTATATGGCTATGGGTATATATTCTGCTACGGATTCGTATATATATTTCGTCAGGATAAAGAAGAGCTGATTATAGGAGAGTCACTATATCTGTAATGTTTATCTCAACTGTTAATTTGTTTTTAACACCTTCTATTTCACTTTGTACACAATACTTGTTTTTCTTTAGCTGCAACGATGTCATTCATACAAAAAAAATAAAGTTTAAATGAAATCAGTGACTCCACGACTTCAGCCTCCCCTCATTGGCATTAAAAGAAAAAACATACTTGAGTAGGGTTCAAATTAAACATCTCGCCGTCCTGTATTTTTTTCATTATATGGGTGGACCTGTGGTCTTTCACTCTTGCTGGCGTCCTAGTCGGCGGGCAGCTTAATTCGTTTTGATCTGACTCGATAAGATCTTAAAAGTCTGCCCCGACAAAGCACTAAGTTCAGGAGAAGAGGAACAGGGTAGGCATTATATGTAGTTTATGTGGTCTTGGAATGATCACGAATTCACACTCGGGATCTAAGGGTAGGCGAAAACCATCCGGAACCCAAAGGCGAGTGTGAACCGGAGAATATCAGATTGGATTGCCGTGGGAGACGCTAATAGGTAAAGATTGTAGGGCCCAGTAAACTGTCGTCCGCATGAAAGAGGTCTCTTCCAAGGAGGTGCTAGTTTTAGCGAAACGAAAGCAGAGAATCCCACTAGGAAGCTAAAACATAGTGAGGTTAGAAAATAGAGATGCAGAGGTAGTTGAATAAGAAAGCCATGGTTCGAGTAAAGCAGCAAGCGCCAGTGCAGAGAGAGAGAGAGAGAGAGAGAGAGAGAGAGAGAGAGAGAGAGAGAGAGAGAGAGAGAGAGAGAGAGAGAGAGAGAGAAAGAGAGAGAAAGAGAGAGAAAGAGAGAGAAAGAGAGAGAAAGAGAGAGAAAGAGAGAGAGAGAGAGAGAGAGAGAGAGAGAGAGAGAGAGAGAGAGAGAGAGAGAGAGAGAGAGAGAGAGAGAGAGAGAGGGGCAACCGTCGTCCGTGAGGGAGAGGTCTCTCCCAAGGAGGTGCTAGTTTTAGCGAGGCGAAGAGGCAGAGATTCCCACTAGGAAGGTGTGGGGTCTGACAACGGTGGTCTAAAACACTGCCTCAAGAGAAGCTTCTCAACTTTTACTCTCTCTCTCTCTCTCTCTCTCTCTCTCTCTCTCTCTCTCTCTCTCTCTCTCTCTCTCTCTCTCTCTCTCTCTCTCTCTCTCTCTCTTTCTTACTTGACGCGGTCAGGTCTTTATTAAAATATGGAAACATAGATATATATTTTCTGGACCGAGGAGAGGGGAACTTCTAATTATTCGTAATTAAGAGGTTGCCATAACAATGGTCATCATATTTCTTTCTCGCGAAAGATTCATGTGTCTTTTTTTACACAGATGACAGGTCGGCAACTTTCCAAAAAGTTGAGTCTGATTTTACTCATATCTCTGAAGGTTCGGGTATTTGTGAATCCCTAATTTGACCAATAGACATACATTTTTACATAGATGTCCTATTTTAAATTGGTTAAAAAGTATCAATTTTACTCTCTTGACTTCCTTATGAACAATATATAATAGGTTCCTTCGTGTTTTTTAAATTTTGTAACAAAAGCTTTCGCAAACAACGTTGTTTACTGAGCCAGTTTTTTAAAGAGTAATGAGCATGTCAAATTTGTTTTGGTTTAAGAGGAATAAAATAAATCTATGACAAATGTTTCCTCTACCACTGAATCTATCCTCAAAAAACGTGAAAAAATAATCGTAATTCAAATTGATCACCAACTTATTTTTTTTACTAAGCAAAACATAGTTTTACTTTACTTTTTCGCTGTGACTTTTCTACAATCTAAGCTTGTTAAATACCATCCGTTAAATTGTTCCTTATTTTACACACAAAGTAAATCAAATTACTTATTGAATACGCTGAAAAAAGACTGAAAACCAACAAAAATGGAAAAAAAAAATCTCGGCCTATTGAAAACCTTTAGATATGTGAATCGCCAAAAAAAATTCATTGGAACCGGTGTCCCCTTGACTTTAAGTCCTCTTCCCCCTGTAAATAATTTCTCAATTTACATGTGGATCCTTTTTTTTTAAAGCCATTTTTGATTCAATGGGAGCTGCCATGCAAAATATTATGCCTCTAAAAAACTGGCTCAGCTAACAACGTTGTTTCTGAAAGCATTTGGAAAAAAATTTAAAAACACAAAGGAACCTATTACATATTGGTTAATAAGGAAGTCAAGATAGTAAAATTGATACTTTTTAACCAACTTGAAATAGGACATCTATATAAGAATGTATGTATGGTGGTCAAATTAGGGATTCACAAATACCCGAACCTGCAGAGAAAAACACTAAGGTTTCTGGTTTTGAGAAACCAACGAAACCTTATAAAGCGAAATAAATAAAATTACTGACTTATCTAAATAGTACTTTTGAAGTCGTAAAAACTTATAGCTTTGTCGATACGCAAACTTCAAATGTGAAAAACGTACCGATCATCTACAAATGGCACCAAGGTAAATCTAATTCTATCCACTCTCAACACAATTTGGAACTGGGGCCAGCCCCTTCAAATATGAAAAGAAAAGTAAAATGCTTGTCAATTCGGGGAGGTTGATAAATTGCTGTTAAGTCTTACTTCCAATCTACCCTTGCACGTTCCGGGTGAGCTCAATCTTTCATCTCACGCCAGAGCCTCAATTAGGAAACACACTAGTCTATTACAGCAGCACCCTGGTCCACGAAGATAATAACGATACTTGCTGTGGGGCCCTTCTTCACACAGCACAGCATATAACAGCTTTACTGGAAGTAACACTCCGAACAGAGACTAACAGCGTAATAAGAATTCGTAAAAATAAACTCAAAGTAAAAGCGTTGGTCTCTCAAGTATTAGGTAAACATTTCCTCAAAGTCTGCTATTAACATTACTGAAATGTAAAAAAAAACAAAAATATATAAAAAAAATTTAATATATAAACAACTTCTTTATTGTGATATAATTACAATCTGCCCCATTGGGCAATAAGTAATTGTGATAAATGTTCTCATTCATACCATATTTACAATTTCCATTCACTCACTCATTCATACAGTATTTACAAACAGCCTTGGGCTGACCTCCCAAATCCACATGGTTGTCACCTCCCTCGAGTGCGAAAAAGGAAGCGGAATCTTGGGAAGTCCTCCCCTCCATCAGCCGCGTCACTGGATACGAGCCAGTGGAGGATGACCAAAAGTGAGAGAGCCACAGACACTCAGGACATGATTGGAGAAACTGGTCATAACCATTTTAAAATAGTATCCACTAATATTTGTGTATTTAATTTTATTATTTTTTTTTCTTTCTATTATTTAATTGTTTTTTTTCAAAGATATCAAATCTTATAAGGCTTACTCTATAAATTGATGATTTCTGTCTGAGTTTCGAACGGTATTTACTGGTTGTACTGATTCGGGATGCAACTCTTCAAACGAAAAATGAAATATTAAAAGTAATACGTTTGAGGTATTAATAATCTTGTGATTTTTTTTTCAATCATATTATTTTGTTCATAAATATTTTTAAGTTTATTTCATAATTAGTGTAAAAAAATGAACAGATCTCACGAACAATACACAAAATCAATTAGAATCTATCTTTGTCAGTAGAATGGCTATGCTTGAACTAGTCAGTATAATTTCAAATCAAAGAACGACTGACCAGATTAATTATTTTGTTTTTATTTAATAAAAATATACACTGCTTTAGTTTAATATGTTTACACATTTTTTGAGGTGGTGAATGGGGGGGGGGAATGTAGACAAAAAACGGCATGAGGCGAGAACTTTGTCTAGTTCGAGATAGAGTTGTGTTTTCCCAAAGTTGTTTTGTTTTTCTTCCAGCTTGGCTGAATGCTATTTCTGTGAGGTATTCTACATTCTGATAGTTATTTCAAGTATCAGTAGGACTATTTCTCCAATTTTTATTTCAAGAACTGCTGTCTTTTAGGGATATGTAACCACATTCATAGTTCATATCAGTCATTTGTCAGGGGCCTCGTACTTATAAATTTCAATTGACATCTAAATAACAACGTAACAAATTAAAATACAACAACTTTAGTTTTATTCTTTCAAATGTTAAAAATAAATTTTATAAATATAAAATGCAGCAATTTAAAGGAGAATATAAAATTTCGGCTTGGATGATATTAAGTATGA
The DNA here is from genome assembly GCA_930367205.1 of Acanthosoma haemorrhoidale. Lineage (NCBI taxonomy): Eukaryota > Metazoa > Arthropoda > Insecta > Hemiptera > Acanthosomatidae > Acanthosoma > Acanthosoma haemorrhoidale. Next base: position 26,135,340 of record OV884009.1, on the reverse strand, counting down.
ATTTCTATTTTTGACTTTTAAAATATTGTTGATACCTTAGGCTTTTATTTTTAGCATCGCTCTCATTAATGTACACTTAACTGTGAGGGGACCATAACGTGAAATTTTAATTAGTTTTTAAGATGAGAAGTGAGAAGGTTTTTAATTAAGGTCAGACGGAAATAGGTTAGAAAATAGAATCTGGAGAAACATCCCTGTATCACTTCTTAAACAAAACTTCGCAGAGGTTTGCTTTTGCATAAATAATTGAAATGTCAAATCAATTGGTTTTTTTTACGCTCGAAATCGGAAGGGAGACATCAGAATAACTTACTTGAATAAATGATGCTGGAAAAACGTAAAAAATCTACTTCACTTGAGAAGACTCCATCACACACAAAACCTGTGCACCCTATTGTTAATAACATTTAGTATTTTTTATGGTGGTTAAGGGGCTATTATATTATATTCGCGACCTGAATCAGTTCTTAAGTACGTAAGGGGCAGATTGCGTCTCACTTCCATCCTCAAACTGTCTAATACCAGTTTGAAGCAGATACAATCTTCGCTTCTATGAAGCTCTTAAAAATAACTTATTATTTAGTAAACACAAAATGTTCAACTATAACATTTGACTAACGATAAGCCACTAACTGACTCATCATTCACTCGCTCATTCATACAATATTTGCAGACAGCCCAAAGGCTTCCCAAATCCACATGTTTGTCACCTCCCTCGCATGCGAAAGAGGAGGTGGAGTCATGGGAATTCCCCTACGCTCCTGCGTCAGCCACGTCACCGGATACGAGCCAGTGGAGGCTGACGAAGAGCGCGAGAGCCACATACGCTCAGGACATTATTGGAGAAACTGGCCGTTACCAGGACTCCCACTGTCACGCATTTATAGCAGGCCATTGCCGTTTCAGTCTCCGAGGAGGAATATAGGGATGAGTGGCTCAGTGTAATTACTGTGCTAGAGGATTAGTTAGGGTGGTTGGATAAGTTACTATGGAATGTTATGAACATGCTAGGGATTAGTTCAAGAATGTAGGGTATATTAAGATGGTTATGAAGGGTTTTGTTTCTGACGTAATAAGGGGCATTGACTATTGTTCTCAGGACTTTTGATGGAAAGGATTAGATGTGGTTAATGTTCGACTTTTTTGCTGTCCCTCATAGCTCTATTCCGTATGTCCAGATTGGCTTATGTATAACTTTGTATATTAGTAATTTATTTTCTATTGAGAGATGGGATGTCCTTTGGAGTAGTCTGTACTGTACACTGTACTGTGGGTTACCACTATTCACCACTATTGTATCCTGTAAGGTATACATTTTATATTTTACTGTATTATTTTGGGACTTTTACTGATTTTTTTTTTACAATGAATTCTAACTTGATTTTTTTAAATATTTATGCCAACTTTACCACGGACTAAAAATACCACGGAATAGAAGTTACTCTCTTCATGGGCCATTTTTTTACCACTTTTGCATATTTTTATATATCAATGCACTTACGTGGGCAGTACAGAGGAATGGGACGTAGTCAACCCTGATTAGTTAGAATAACTGCCTTCCTAAATGGTTGGAATAGGCTGGCCTCTCATTGGCTGCACACAGAAATCTGAATATATCAAGCAGAAATTATGATTTTTTTTTCGTCAGTTGGAATAAATACCGCTCTCTATCTCTTTATTAGTGTTTGCTGTTTTACACGAACCATGGCCTTCTTATTCAATTACCTCTACTCCTGTCTGTTCTTAATTCACTACATTTAGCCTCAGTACAGCCATCCTTTCCAGTGGAGTTTCTTGACTTCTTCCCGCTAAACTAGCATATCCTTGGAAGGGTGGCTGATTCTGAGGCCCTACAAAATGTACCTATTAGTCTCTCCCCCAGCGGTCCAGTCTGCCCCTTTCCGGTTCACACTCGCCTTTGGGATCCGGACGGTTTTCACCTACTCTCAGATACTGAGTGGGAATTCGTGGTCATTCCAAGACCACTACCAATAATACCTACCCTGTTCCACTTCTCCTGAACATAGTGCACTGTCGGGGCACACCTTCTAATATCTTATAGAGCTCTACTCGAACCATGGCCTTCTTAGTAAACTACCTCTGTATCTCTCTTTCCTAACCTCGCTATGTTTTAGTCCGGCGTTGACAGGCCCCACACCTTCCTAGTGGGATTCTCTGCCTTCGTCTCGCTAAAACTAACACCTCCTTGGAAGAGACCTCTCCCTCGTGGACGACGGCTTCTGTGGCCCTTCAAACTTTACCTAGTAGCGTCTACCACGGCAATCCAGTCCACATCTCTCCGATTCACACTCACCTTTGGGATCCGAACGGTTTTCGCCTATCCTTAGATACCGAGTGTGAGCTCGTAGTCATTCCAAGACCACGTAAACTACGAATAATACCCAGCATGTACCTCTTTTCCTGAACATAGTGCACTGTCTGGGCACAACTTCTAAGATCTTATGGAGTCAGATAAATAAAAAAACACGAATGAAGCTGCCCGCCGACTAGGCTTCCTGCGAAGGTCAAAGACCAAAAGAGACCTTGACCTTGGTTAATCTTGGTTTATATTGAGAGTGGTGTACGCGTTTTGAGCAAAAACTAGTAATAATAATAACACCCGAAACTAAAATTCCACAACAGATTTTACTAAACTTAAAGGCTGTAGTAGCTTGGAAATGAAACATATTGCTTCTTTTTTTTTTTACTTGGGTAATGCTTAAAAATAAAATTTACAAAATATTAATTTTTTCAAAATAACAAAACTTTACTTACACTACTGCGATTCTTTGTTGTGTTTAAGAATGGATTTGGCCCGTTAAAACCAGTTAATAAATAAACATTAAAAATGCGAAATTTATTTTTTTAACTTTAAGCCGTGTTGGCTAGAATTGAAACATTTTATTTCGCTGAGGTAATGTTTAATAAGCAAATTTTTCAAATCATTCATTTTCCAAAATTAAAGAAAACTTAAAAGAATTAACCACCATTCTTTTCACCTCAATTGTAAATCTAAATATTACTTTAAAAATGACCTATTAAACTCAGCTCCAATTGATTAACACCCGATTTCTTTTGTTACCTCTCAAAACATCGTTTCTTAGAAATTATTTAAACCTTTCCGTTTTTAATGTGCTCAAAAATTTACATCTTCAATGGCTTCTGGCCTGACTTTTTTTATGTTTGTTTTTTACCTTATACTTTTCATTATTCTATTAATAATTAATCAGCAAATGTATATTTAATTCATTTTTCCTACTTATAACAGGTTGCCTTTTATAACATCGTTAGTAATGCACTGTCTATATTTGTTAATCCATGTGTTAGTAGAATAAATCCAGCAAAAATAAAATTTGAATTAATAATTTATGGCTAACAAAATAAATAATTTTATAATGAAGTAAAGAAAGAAAGACGGAAAAAATAAAATAAACATCTAATAAAACAATAAAGAAACAAAAAAGACTTCTACAGAGAAATTGGATAATACAATGTTAATATTAACTTTGGTCTATTTACTCATTAATAATAAATACTGTATAGAATTTTATTTAATAACGTGTACACTATTGTATTGAATAACATGTTGTATGAATAATAATGGGACTTCATCCACAAATATATTTTTTGTCTATTCTATCCTATGGTCACTTAAAAATTGAATATTAACATAAATTATCTCATACACAATTATATACAATGATGTCATGCAACAATACCTTTTGAAGGAAGTCTCGGCCAGCCTGGCGCAACGAAGTTGTCTTAAGAGCTCCAGGTCCTTTACCTCCAAAGCTGAAACTTACTGCCAGGGTCTTATTCCCGGCTCTGACTGAGTGCTCTGTTCTGTATACCCTCTGCCTTCTCTCGTCTCGAAAACTAATCCCTCACTGCCGTGAACAAATCTGTCCTCGTATACCTGACGCTTAGGGCCTTCCTTCTATCTGTACGCCTGTCTTCTACCCGACAGGTTTATCATCTGCACTGTCGAAAAACTAACAGTGTGTCTTTTCACTCATCATAGACTCTCACTACCTTCCTGATTCCACCCGCCTCCTTTAGGCATTCCACACCCTATATATCCTTCTCATACATCCTTCAGGGGGACTCCCCTTAGTGAAAGGCACTCATTAGCCCAAAATAATTTTCCTTTATTTTCCCCAAATCCTATTTTAGAAGTTTGAGAGCTAAGGAAAAAAAAAAAAAAAATCACTTATCCGGAGGTGTACTTGCTGTAGGCGAGTTTAGTACTAAGCATAATTATGCTCCAGGTACTTAACTTTCACCAGTTTATGTCGACCGCCGACTCTTAAAACTAATATATTTATAGAGAACTACGAGCTACAGTAAACTTACATATCTTATTTCGTCATTATTTACAAATGAAATATATGTGGTTCCACACATGGCAATACATAGAGATAAGAAATATTCGCTCACTTCCAACAAAGATCTCTACTTCGTATCGAAATCAAAGCTCTCGTCATCTGCTTTTGGAACAGGAGCTAGAAGTGAATAATGTCGAATAGGAAAGGTGAACTATTACCGTAAGATTGAGTGAGAGTGAACGAGAGTTCGGTGAACGAATCACTGACCATTGAGAGATTGATGTCTTGGCATCCGAAGAGACAAGAGGCGCAAGGCTTACTGGCCACTTCTTTGTACGTCTGCCAGTGGGTGCCCGAGTTGTTAATCCTACTGACGTATGCAATTCTTCGGAAAGAGTTGAAGTCAATCAATTGCCGACTCAAAGTAGAGCAATGATCCCAACAACTGTTGACCTTTGAGACATTTTAAACTTGGTTTAGAACTTATTATTATGGATTATGTCTTTCACAAAATTTTAAAATGAGTTAATCACCATGAATTTTGATTTTTTAGTCGGATAACAAAAATAAATTAAATTAACAGTAAATCCAAAAATGAATAAAGAGAAAAAAACGTAGGATCACTCCATAACCTTACCAGCACATTTATTGTCTAGCCCGAAACTAATTAATGACTAGATGACAGTCACATCATAAGGAACGATATTAACATACATTTTCACCAATAATGATACGTCTATAAAAGAATATCTATATATTCTGTAACAAGAACCGTGGAATGGAATTAGGTCATTGTATAGCGTCTTCCAATAGTGACTTTTGAAATTTGACAGTTGATAGCGGCCATATTGTTGAAGCTCCATCTGTCAAATTGGCTGTCATTTATTTAATCTGTTTTGCCAAATTACCATGGACGGATATAGCTTTCAACAACACGTGCAAATGATAAAATTGTTTTATCAATATGGGTGTTCTCTTAGGGCAACGTTCCGCGGTCGCCAAAACCGTCCTACCGAGAGGACTATTCGCAGTGTGGTGGATAAATTTGAGTCCACTGGTTCAGTAAACAATCAACCAACACCCGTAAGCCGACGAAACGCAAGATCTGCCGAAAACATCGCCGCTGTCCGTGATAGTGTGCAGGAGAATCCTAGGCAGTCGATTTCGCGTCGCTCAAGAGTACTCGGTCTTTCGCAGACCACAACTTGGTGAATTTTGCCGTGACTTGGGGCTGCACCCGTACAAAATTCAACTAACCCAGGAGCTGAAAGTAAACGACCATAGACAACGACGTGTGGTCATCTCACGTGGAGGTGATGTGAACATGCCACCGAGATCGTGCGTTTGACCCCGTTATACTTTTTCTTGTGAGGTTTTCTTAAGTCGCAGGTCTAGTAACCATAACCCATGACATCGGTCAAATTCAGCCCGATTTATGCGCCAGAGTCATGGAAAATTGGACATTTTGGATGCGCGGCGGACATTTGCACGATGTTATATTCCATACATAATGGCATTAAAAGGCCTTTCAAACGAATAAAACATTTTGATGATATCTCACACACACTTTGTTTTATTTAAATTTAAAGGTAGGAAGCGCTTAATGAAACTCCCGATATAAATAAAAGATAACAATAAAATGTGTGTTGATGGTAAGCTTTTAAATGGATGCCAGTAGACACTCGTTGCTATTCAGTGCTACCCCTGTGTAATTATATCACTGGAGAGTTTGATTAATTGTATTTGAACAAATAAAATTGTGTGAACAGAAAAAAGGAATAAAAAAAAAGACATTTAAAAAAAAAACATTCTTCTGCAGGAAAAACACTCCAAAAAAGAAACCTGTATTTCAAGATCAAGACTGCAAGAATTTTTTTTTTTTTTTCAAAACTGCATTTGAGTCTCTTTTATTTATTGTTAAATCGCTACTCGTCGCTACACGTATTCGTGCATCTGTCCTCAGGATTATGAATGATATCTTTAAATTCATTATTACATTTATTCCAAATACACCGAATTGATCAGTTTTGCTAGATATATAAAACCTATCTGTAAACTAGCTATAATAAAACGTTTTTACGCTCTATACCGTAATAAAACAAACTATTGTGTTTGAGAGATTAAACTGACAAAGGAGGTTCCTTCCAAGACTTTCTGAATAATCTATTTTCAATTATATCGATTTAAAAACAAACATATTGTACCCTTTCAAAATTAATCTTTTTGTAATATCTCTGAATTTATTTTCATGAAAATGTCATGGATTTTTACTTAGTTGATACAAGTATGATTTCTGTATGGTTAGTAATCCATGGTATTTTAAAATTTCTAATCGGAATGCCTTCTCTTATTCCCTGGGACTTGCATTTTCTTGTCGTCGTTAGCCCCGAGCCCGATATAGTGTCATGGTGATATAGTGTCAAGTGATTTCACGTGGTTTTATCATTTTGACCAACCGCCCGACAAAGTTCTGTTCCATAAAAGCGTCATTAATTAATTAATTACAGTTTAGTGAAAGAATTAACTTTTAGTAAAATGACGTCTGATTAATTAATAAAAACTCATGACATATTTCACTTTTTTTTTTGCCGGTGAAATGAATTCTCGTTCTGGATGACAAAAATATGTCACGAATGAATGCGTAAAATACAGGATCATAGAAAAAAGCAGCAGGGTCGATACAAACCGTTTTCGTGATACTTAACACCACAGGAATAATGATCGAGGGTTGTTTTTGTTACCGTAGGTTTGCCATAGCTTTCAACCAGTGAACTAACTCACTTTCACATTAGTGATTTGCAGCCTGGTTCCTGTGCGCCAAATCGTTAATCGTCAGTTGAATAATTTAAGCGATCTCTGGCATTGTCTGCTTTTTCTGCCTATAATTCAATGTGCCTTGCTGTTTTATCCATCTACAAATATTTCGTAAAAGGATTAAAACTCCATATAAAAAGTATTATTCTTAAATTTTATCATGATTACGACTTATTCTAAATCCACCAAATAAAAAAGAAGAAAATATTTATATTGCTATTTAGGTCTGTTTGTTATTTATATTTTTCCCCCGCTTCCTTAATTACTTTTTTTATCTTCCAATTTAGTGCTACGGTCACAGCTTATTATTGTCAATAAAAAAACAATATTATACTCTGGCTTGTAAGAAGTAGTTAGTTGCTGACTTAGTCAAGGGATATTATTCTATCGATCAAGTTGTTTCATTGGTTAAGATAACTTACTTCTTGGTACATAATTACTATTCAATGCGCTCCAACAAACTTATAAGCTAATTTTGCAGAAATTCCATGAGAAGACAAGTTATTATAAGGAGCAGAAGATCTACGCTAACTAAGTTATATTATTGTATCTTCTTAGCTAATTACATTATGCAGTAAGAAGAAAAAATATTTTTCCTGCACGGAATAAAAGTTTTGTTTATTTGTGTTGTTTTTTTAACCAGAAACCCTAATCCTCCACTCCTTTGCCTGCTCCTTAGCTTGTTCTGATCTTCGAGACTCCCCTCCTCAAATTAAAGACATGGACGGTATCATTTCATATTAGGAAGACAACATAAATATATCCAAATCCATGAAAATTATGAATCAATTGGTAATAAAAAATCGCATATACCTTGAGTAAGATATCAAATTAATATGTATGTCAGTTTTTGAACTACAGTTTCAAATAAATAATGAAAGCTGTCGTTATGGTCCTGTTAGCGACTTGAATTATATCAGTGTTTTTAGTTACTATATTTTCCATATTAAGTCATTTTGTATCGATTATTCATTATTTATTTCTTGGTATTTTCAAATTGAATACCGTCTTAAAAAAAAAAGTTACTAGTAAATATATCATCAAAACACGTTGAATATAATAGTATACTGTATCATTAACACTCATTAGATTACATGATACGATCGTATGATTAAAATTACAAGTAAATAAATGCTCAAAGCACGTCGAATAAAATAGTATACTGTGTCATAAACACTCATTATATTACGTGATACGATTGTATGATTAAAGTTACGAGTAAATATATGATCAAAGCACGTCGAATAAAACAGTATAATGTATCATTAACACTCATTATATTACGTGATACGATTGTATGATTAAAGTTACGAGTAAATATATGATCAAAGCACGTCGAATAAAACAGTATAATGTATCATTAATACTCATTATATTACGTGATACGATCCTATGATTAAAGTTACAAGTAAATATATGATCAAAGTACGTCGAATACAATAGTATACTGTGTCATTAACACTCATTATATTACGTGATACGATTGTATGATTAAAATTACGAGTAAATATATGATCAAAGCACGTCGAATAAAACTGTATAATGTATCATTAACACTCATTACATTACATGATACGATGCTATGATTAAAGTTACGATTAAATATATGATCAAGGCCCGTCAAATATAATATTATACTGTATCATTAACACTCATCATATTACAATGTTTCCATGAAATCGATTGTTGCAACTAAACTTGAAACATTCAAAAAGGTTATATTCTCTAGAAATTAACCTAGCTCTTGTTGTGCTAAAACTTAATGCGTTTTTTCTGAACAACAAGAGACGCTATCCAGCTTTCATTGTGGCAAGAGCTCAAATCCGGTAAAATTTTGATATTTTAGTCAGTGGCACTTTATTCCCGTGAAGACAGGTGAGTGCTTTTGATTATTATAAGTGGGGCTCTCCCCCTTAACTGGACGTGCGTCGCACGGACCTTTGCAGGGCATGGCAAGCCGTAGGGACCCCCGAGTTGATGAATTTCAACATCCAAAAAGAGTATGCCACAAGCGTACTCTCCCCCAGGCCCCAGAGGTTAAAACCTCTAACTCCTTCACCCCCCTAAACTCGGCAGCCCAGTCCGAGGCCAGTACATCCGCCGCCCCTTCTGTCCCTAAATCGCCACCCCCCCTTATATTAGGGCGCATTAACAGCTATGACCTCACGAGGTTATTAGCCGATTACCACATAAAAAACTACAAAATAGTGCAGATTGAAGGCGAAGACCTTGAAGCAGCTCCGTCATATAAATAATGTGCTTTTTCGAGTGAGCACTTTTCACGAAAAAAGAGGGAACCCGATGTGCCTGAACTGCCAGGAATACGGCCATACCAGACGGTACTGTTTCAAGCAGGCCAAGTGCGTGAGGTGCAGCGAGCCTCGCGACATAAAAGATTGCCCAAGAGACGCTTCAATTCCCCTCAAATGAGCCAATTGCGGGGGAAATCATGTCGCGTCGTACCGACACTGCCCGTACAGGGTAAAACTTCTAGATTCTGCAGAGATAAAAAAGCAGGCACAGCATATTACAGCCGGGCCGAGAAGGGCCACATACATGCCTGCCCCCCCCCCTCCACCGCGACAGACTGCCTCCTATGCTCAGATGGCATCCGGAAACACCAGGGCTCCGGAAGTTCTCCCAGAGCCCCTACCTCAACCTACTAACAGTAATAATGATGCCTTGATGGGTATCTTGGGCAGTATGATGAACATGTTGAGCAGCATGACCGCTGCCATGAATAAACTCACCGAGGCGGTAACGCAGATGATGTCAGAATTAAAAAAATCAAACATCTAAATGATGGGGCACGTAATTTTAAATTACAACGTCTGCGGCCTTCGGCCCAAACAAGCCGACGTAGAAGTAATTCTACGGTGCCATTCGCCAGACGTTGTCGTTCTCACCGATACCCGGTTGAAGAAAATACACTTCTGCCGCTTCCCGGGTTATACTGCTTACCGCCAAAACACCGAAACTATCTCTGGAGGAGTAGCGGTGTTAGTTAAAAACGGAATACCCTGTAGGAGACTGCCCCCACCCGTCAGCCTAGGCCCCGACCAATACATAGTTACGCTCCAGCTACGGCTCACGAACAATATCATCGTGTCAGGAGTCTACAGAAGACCGAAAGCCGTCTGCGACCCGTATAAGCTCCTGCTCACTACGATAGCTCATGACCGAAGGCACGTCAACGTGGGTGACCTAAATGCGAACCACAGCTGGCGGAGCAGTACTACGGCAAACGCCCTAGGCCGTTACATCACTAAAACTCCATTTACGGTCATCCACCCAGGATTGCCATCCTTCCGTCATTTCGCTAACCCAGACAGAACCTCCACGCCTGACCTGCTCCTGACACAACAGCCACACCGGGTCACCGGATGCTCCGCCTTAGATTACACCACCTCCGACCATCGGCCTGTTCTCTATGAACTAGAAGGCGACATGCCAGAGTCGCCTGCTTCTAGGTACAGGTACGATGAGGCCAAATGGGACCTCTACAAGCATCTTATCAAGACCAAGTTGCCCACAATCACGCCCCTGAGACACACTTGGGACATAGATTACGCTATCTATCAGCTACAGGACGTCATCGATCGAGCTGCCGATGCATCGATCCCGAATTTTCTCCGAAGCCCCCTTCTCTGAGAAAACCTCCGGATCACATCCTACAACTGATTAGACAGCGTAATAACATCAAGAACAGGTGGTTTAGGACCAAAAACAGGGACTTATACCCGGTTTTAAATGCTCTCACAAACCAAGTTAAGTCCCTGATGGCCCAGTGGAAAAATTCGATTTGGGAAGATCGCCTCACCAGTCTCCACGGTGACCACAAGCAATTGTGGAAGCTTGTGAAGACCTGCAGGTCCAAAAAGAACGGTGTAAGGCTCACCGTGAACGGGCAGTTCATTCCCACCACCGAACAAGCGGACATCTTGGCGGCTCATTATGAGGAAGTCAGTCGTGGCCAGGGACAGCCAATAGGAGCCCTCGACCCCCCCCCTCCCACACCCTTCCCACCACTACCGAAATCTACACCTCACACCGGCAATGCACTGCATTCATTCGAAGAACGACCGGCAAGAAGGCCCCAGGTCAGGATTCCATCCAGAACATCCTACTCAAGCAGCTGCCGAGGAAAGGAATCTCATTCATAACGAACGTGTTGAACTCCTGCTTCAGGCTGCACTATTTCCCCCAGAACTGGAAGCACGCTGTAGTGGTCCCCCTTCTGAAAACCAGCGAAAAGCGGTTATGAGCCATCTCACTACCGCCCCATCGGTCTGCTGACTCAACTCTCGAAGCTGTTCGAGAGAATCATCCACGTACATCTCTCCGGGCACTGCGAGTCACAAGAAGTCATCCCACCAGAGCAGACTGGTTTCAGCACAGGCTTAAGCGCGAACAACAACCTGGTGAGATTGCAACACCACGTCGCATCGAACGTCCGGAGCAACAGAGCTACCGCTATGATTTCTCTGGACTGTTCGAAAGCTTTCGACTCTGTGGACACTACATCCTACTCCAACGTCTGAGGGAATACGAATTCTCGGATCAGCTGCAGAACCTGATAAGATCCTACCTTACAGGCAGAACTTTTTCGGTTCGTATAGGCACTACGTCTACGACCCGAAGAAACTACACTGCCGGTGTCCCCCAAGGATCGGTGCTAGGCCCCCTGCTGTTCAACATTTACACCGCCCACATCGTAGGAGCCTCGTACTCCAGCTGCGAGGTATCGGCGTATGCAGACGACATAGGTGTTTACAGCACTAGCATCAATCCCTCCAGAGCCCTGAAATTCGCTGAGAGCTCTAGTCAACGGATCGCCGAGAAACTCGATGCCGTCCACATTCAAGTCAACCCGGCCAAGACGCAAGGAATTATATTCATTTACAAATCCGGAAAAAAGAAGCTCCCGAAATCCTTCGTTTTAGACGGCAAAGAGTGCCCTGTAAGCAACAAGCTGTGCTACCTCGGGATTACCCTCGGTAGGCACTTGTCGTTCACAACGCATCTCGGCAAGAAATTAAAGAGTGTCAGGAAGAAATTCTTCAGCCTCGGACACCTACTTCACAGCCCGGCTTTATCGGTACGTGGCCGATCTCCCGGCCGACTCAACCGAAGCCACAATGACCCCATCTACCTGTGTAAGCAGGGTCGACCTTCCGGCCGAGAGGCTGACTCATTTCAGGCCCCGGGGCGGGCCATGGTTTGCCTGGCCGACTACAATCCATTGCCTATGTGCCCCTAGGCTCAACCCTTGGTAGACTCTCACTACCTTCCTGATTTCATCTGCCTTTTTAGGCATACCACACCCTATATCCTTCTCATACATCCTTCAAATGGGGGACTCCCCTTAGTGAAAGGCACTCATTAGCCCAAAATAATTTTTCTTTATTTTTCCCACATCCTATTTTTATGAGTTAGAGAGCTAAGAAAAAAAAAAAAAAAAAAAAAAAAAAAAGCCTTTTGATTTTTTTTTTTTTTCTTAAAGGTAGCTGAATTTTGGTGAAAGGATATTAATTAAATAACTAAATTTACTACAAAAGGCCAAGGTTTTTATTTGAAATTTTTTTTCAAGAAATCGTGAATGGTCAATGATGTCGCTTCCCGAATGAGCTCAGGTATCCAATTGTTCTTTGTTCATCACACATCCTGTCCATTTGTACAATGAGCTTTATTTGATTGGTTAGTAACAAAATAATTTACCTGGAGATTTCTAAGGGTCTTTATTAATCTATTTATTTGTGAGTGGGGTACAGCACAGTGGTCTTCCTTTCTTCTGCCATGGTTTCATTAATGTATTGTCATCATGTATTGATTAAATTATACATTTGCTCTTGTTCATTGCTTCCTCTATAGTCAAACATTTCAATGGAGACTTTTTCATGATTGCCAACAATATTGCCATCCTTAGACAAAAAAGTCATGAATGGCAACCGTTCTTTAATTACATGGCCTCACAAAAAATGTGACGCAATTAAAATATTTGCTTCCTAATAGAATTATGCGATTCTTCGTTATTTAATAATCATTTAACGCTTTCAGTGATGAGGAAATATGAAGGAAAAACCTCATAAATGATAAACTAATTTATTTTAAAAAAATTATGCATAAATATCTATTAAGATTAATTAAAATTAGCAAAACATAGTAAAAAATTAGCAAAAGGTTTTTTTCAGTTTTTATTTTAATTTAATTTAAACAATTATTTCGACGACCGAGCAAGTGTTGTTGCTTCAGTGGAATACGGTCGAAGCCAAAGATATGCAGCCCGTGCATTTGGGTTTACCTGAAACTACTGTTCGGAGAGAAATTACACGTTACCGTGAGACAGGTTTGAGCAATCGCAGACCCGCATCAGGTCGGCCGCCAGTGACATATCCAAGAGATGACCCGTTATTTTACTACACACGCTTCAGAATCGGTTTTCAACTGCTGCTGAGACTGCTCAACTTCTCGTACAACTCAAGGAGTAGCAATACATGCAGAAACTTGCTGAAGCGAAATTAAATTCTTAGAGACCAGTATCAGGGTCATTATTGACCAGGGAACATCGTATAGCTCTTTGTTCACCGTCGAAGAAAGTCCACCTCACAAGAAATCCTCCCAATGACACTACACTCAGCGTAGCGCTCATCAGGCCTTTGTTAAACTCTCATCCGTCCATCTGGTGTATAGAGTAGAAGCATGACTCATTTAAAAACAGCACGTGGCTCCATTCGTTTTCAATCCACCTAAGGTGTTCCCGACCGAATGCCAAGCGAGCTCTACGATGATCTGTGGTCAACAATAGCCCTCGTATACTACGTAGCACACTACGTACGCCAGTCTTACCAGATGGTAGCTGAAGCTTTTGGATGGAGACCGAATTCCCTTGGGCTGGTTAAATATTATTTTTCGAAATGTCCATGATATTTAACTGATTTAGATCCAAACAAACATTTAACCAGTTTTAATTTTTAAACCTTCCAAATTCAAGAGAAAATCAAAATATCGTCGATGTAATTAAGACAAAGTTTTATTTTTCCAAATTATACTTGATAATCTCTGAAATGTAGCAGGAGCATTGTTAAGGTCAAATGGAAGAACTCTGAACATAAACTGTACATATCTTGTGACCAACGGGGTTTTTTCTCGATCTTCTAATTTCAGCATGATACGGATATATGAATTGATATTCAAAACTGTGTACTATTTACAATTTACAACTTTGTGTATCGCATCGTGGATTGTTTGGAACAGAAAACATTCCGAGACTACTAAGTAGTTAACTTTTCTGAAGTCGGTACGTAAACGGGGTTTCCTTCCGTTATCTTCATTGTACGCGAAGATAACAGGAGAAGTGAGTGAAGAGTGTGATTCCTCAACAATTCCAGCTTGTAATAACCCCTTGATTTGAGGCCTTATTTCTTCATCGTCCAGAATTCAACATTTATGTGGACGAGATGTGACATATTCGCCTCTAAGTAATTTTAGCTCCGCTTCTTTTGACCTCAGTTTACCAATTTTGAATTTATCTTTGGCGTATTCGTTAATCAGGTATGAAACAGTTAGTATTCTGTCGTAATTTTCTATTTTTTTTAAGTACGCTTCAAAGTCGTGTATATTTAAATTTTCATTAGCATTTACTTCAATATAATCTATTATCTATTTATCCTATCTGACCTATTAGTTTACCTTTATTCGTGTGCTGGTAAATTTGTAAATTTTCACCTTGGATTAACTTGAATTTTTTTATAGCGTCAACATCAAATAACAGATCATAGAAGTTGTCATTTTTGACAAAGTTTTTATTGAATCTGTAATGTTCCCGATACGGAGCATAATTGATGTAGGGTCAGATCCGCTGATTGTTTTTAGTACATTATTTTCTTCCATGAATTAAATAAAATAAATTAAAGTGAATCAGTACAGCTTTGGTTAATTAATGTTACAATAAAACTCCAGTCATAAAGAGCTTTTATTTTCAAATCACCATTGTTAAATCACCCTATACTCTGGTGCATATAAAATATATTATAATTAATGTAAATCATGTTTAAAGTTTTAAGCGATAAATCATACAGGGGCCGGCAGTCGTACCAAGTCAGGTAACAGCAGGTGCACGGCTTAAAAGCTACCTGGCCGTCATAAAACAGACCCGGTAGACCTAGGGTCACCTTCCGGCGGTCATAAAATCTAAAAGCCATGCCATAAAACAGTCCTTTAGGGGACGATGGGTCACGTACCTCCGGGCAGGTGTGACATCATAAACATACCCCTTTCAAGCCAGGCTCCGCCTTCCGGTGAGGTGGGGAAATAATATTTAAACCAGGGGGTTTCGCCCTGTAGGCCTAATCTTTCTCAGTCTCCTCATCTCCTCAGCCGCTTTTCTCGGTCGCTTTACGCCAGGGCCGCTTGGCCCTGGAAGGCAGTCACTTAAACTCCTCGTCAGGCTACTCTCTCTTCAGCGCCTCTGAGCCCGTCACCCTATTTCTCAGCCACCTTGCAGACCCTCTGGCGCCTTGTACCTGTTACGCTGCCGGGCCCCCGCCCGAACTCTGAAAGCTTGTCTTATTCTTCATGAAACCTCTTTACCTCTTCTCTTGAAGACAGTGTATTGTCGGGGCACATCCCTATCATAAAATGGAGTCAGATATTAACGCCGACATGGAACATGGTACATGTTATAAACTACAACAAACCGCACTTGTCACTAGGGCTAGAGTGATTAGGCACTCCCCTAGTGGCAACCCGACAACCATTAATAACTATGTTTAATTTTATCAACAGAACTATTTTTTCTATTAAGATTAAATCTTCGTTATCGAGAGCAATATTTAATATTCCTAATACGTTCGGATCCGTATAATGTTTCAACATATTTGATTTTAGTTTTTCATTGTTCCAATTGTTGTTACGACATTCAGCTAAATGATGGTAACGATTAGGGAAACCAAGGGCCGCACAATTTGAACACGGTTTCCGGTTTAATTATTTTTCTGGGTTCCGAGTTTTTTATAAGAATTTGGAATATAACTCATATTCAATATTAGACTTATTGGTTCATCTTTCTTATTGTGAACGTACCTTCCAATATTCGCAGTTCCAAAATTTATTGACAGTAGTTATATGGTCACTATCAAGTTCGTCTTGTGCTTCTGTTGGCAAGCCAAAAACTCTGATTGATAAAAGATAATTCAATATATTTGGGTTCCATTTGAAAGCACAATTTTTCTTTTTCAAGCGCGCAATCTAATAAATCTATTTGTAGTTAAAACCCTTTCTAACAATAGACCACCCTTTACCTACAAAAACATTTAATAAGGAGATCTTCCAAATTCCCCTAATAGCTTCTGGACCTGTCTTATTCAGATAAGTTTCATACCAGTCCCTCGCCGGTTCATTTACAAAGAAACGTAATGCCTGAATTTTATCACTGCCTGAATTTATCTGGAATATATAGCATTTGTCATTAAATCTACTTAACCGTATCTCAAACTACCTCTTTTCAAATTTGTCTGAAATAATGTTTTTTTTTCAGTGCTTTGTAGTTTTGATTCGCCTTTGAATTCAGTTTTAATTTATTTTCCAATTGTCTAATTCGTTTTTCTAACTTGCTATTACTGGATTCAGTAGCTCAAGAGATCAGCGTTGGATTCTTCCATTGGAAATTCTCCGAAACAAACATTCTGTGCCTCATCAAAATATTCAATGCAAATATTTTCATCAATCGTGAGAGCTATTGTTCTAAAAACAGTTTTTATAGAAGTTTTATTTGTTAAAAAGATGTGATGTTTCATGTCCTTAAATTTTTCTGGTAAAAGATATAACCACGTCTTCTTATCAGTAGAAATATACTTGATCACGAAATCTTTTCCCAACTTAAACAAAAATTTGAGGCCATCTTACTCGTTGAGGTTAATGTAAATTGTAATATTCTTTCTAAGAACGTGATTGTTTCTGTTCAAAATATAAACGTAATTAAATACAATAAATAATATATATAAATCAGATCCTTTACATGTACAAAAGAATATCTTACTCAAGCAACTACCGAGGAAAGGAATCTCGTACATCACCAACGTGTTAAACTCCTGTTTCAGGCTGCACTATTTCCCTCAGAACTGGAAGCACGCTGTGATGGTCCCCCTGCTGAAACTAGCGAAAAGCGGGTATGAGCCTTCTCATTACCGCCTCATCAGTCTGCTGACTCAACTCTCGAAGCTGTTCGAAAGAATCATCTACCTATATCTCTCCGAGCACTGCGAGACGCAAGAAGTCATCCCACCAGAGCAGACTGGTTTCACAGGCTTAAGTGCGGACAACAACCTGGTGAGACTCCGACACCACGTCGCATCGAACGTCCGGAGCAACAGAGCTACCGCTATGATCTCACTGGACTGTTCAAAAGCTTTCGACTCTGTGGACCACTACACCTTACTCCAGCGTCTGAGGGACCCAGCTGCGAGGTATCGGCGTATGCAGACGACATAGGTGTTTACAGCACTAGCATCAATCCCACCAGAGCCCTGAAATTTGCTGAGAGCGCCAGTCAATATATTGCCGAGAGACTCGATGCCGTCAACATTAAAGTCAACCCGGCCAAGACCCAAGGAATTATATTCAGCTACAAATCCGGAAGAAAGAAGCTACCCAAATCCTTCGTTTTAGACGGCAAAGAGTGCCCTGTAAGCAACAAGCTATGCTACCTTGGGATTACCCTCGGTAGACACTTGTCGTTCACAACACATCTCGGTAAGAAGTTAAAGAGTGTTAGGAAGAAATTCTTCAGCCTTGGACCCCTACTACACAGCCCGGCTTTATCGGTAGGCCTCAAGCTGCTGATATACCAGAGCGCCCTGAGACCTGCCTTGATGTATGGGACCCCACTCTTCAAGTATTAAACTCCTAACATTCTAAAAACGCTCCAGCAATTTCAGAACAGAGTTCTTCGCACCTCCCTCAAACATACCCCGTTCGACCGAATGAAGGCAGACGAGATGCATACAAAATTTGAAGTGCTCACCATTCAAGATTTTATCAAGAGAAGACACATCAAATTTTTTGACTCACTCAGACATAGCCACAACCCACTATTCTCCGACCTTCAACCACCACCAATGCCCGTCAGATGGAAGCACTGCTGGACAGCCGAAGCCTAGAGGATGACAGACGTCATAGAACCCGAGGACTGAACGATCTACACCCAGGCGAGAGATCGAGGCCGATCTCCCGGCCGACTCAACCAAATCCACAGTACCCCTACTGCCTGCTTAGGCAGGGTCGATCTTCCGGCCGAGAGGCCGACTTATTGCAGGCCCCGGGGCGGGCCAGGCTTGACCTGGCCGACTACAAACCATTGCCTAGGTACCCCTAGGCTCCACCCTCGGTAGACTCTCACTACCTTCCTGAATCCACCCGCCTCCTTTAGGCATCTCACACTCTATATCCTTCTCATACACCCTTCAAATGGGGGACTCCCCTTCGTAAAAGGCACTCATCAGCCCAAAATAATTTATTTTTTCCACATCCTATTTTTTATAAGTTTGAAAGCTAAGGAAAAAAAAATATTTCTGCCCTAATAACAAAACCTATATATAATGTAGCGATACTACAGGAATTACAAATATAATTTGTAAATAGATTCACCTGAGGATCTATAATTATATATAATTATCTGTAAACTTAAAAGGGCTATGAAAGAAAAAAAATATTTCTGCCCTACCACCCAGTCCACTATCGCCCGATCAGTCTTCTCCCTCACATGGGGAAGATTCTCGAAAAGATAATACTAAGAACTACCTGAAGGAGTTCTGTTCGGAAAAGTCTATCATTCCGTACGAGCAGACAGGTTTTCAGGCTCATCTGAGTACAGAACATCCGCTTGTGAAGCAACCCTCGGTGTTAAGAGGAACACAGAAACTGCTATTATCTAGTTGGACTGCACCCACGCTTTCGACTCAGTGTCCCACGGGATGATGTTCCGACAGCTAAAGCGACTAGGAATGCCCAGAGCAGTTAGCTATGTTGGTTTCCTTCTTGAAGGACAGAACGATGAGGGTACGGGGGGCCTCTCTAACTCAACTCCTCTGACTTGTGGAGTTCCTCAAGGAGCGATTTCGTCTCTGGTGCTTTTTAGCATGTGTCATATGGTTGGGTTATCTCTATTAAATGAACAAAGCCGGCTGACAATATTAATCTAACCTATATAACTTGTGACCTGGATGTACTTATTTTATGGTTAATAAATTATTACTTATATTCAATCAACCTATGTCTTTCATTCTGACATGGCGCAGTCGGTAGGACATGTGAATTTGAAACCGCCAGAACAATTTATTTTCGAAGGAAATATAGCAGAAGCATGGAAAAGGTGGTATAGAAAGTTTAATCATTACTTGTCGTCTATCGAAGCACAAGATAAAAAAGATGAAGTAAAAGTTGGTATACTGTTGAGCGTATTAGGAGAAGATGCACAAGATAAATATGAAACCTTTGATTTAACGGCAGAAGAACAGAAGGAATACGCAATTGTAGTTAAAGCTTTTGATGATTATTGCATACCTAAAAAAAACGAGACGGTGGCAAGATTTAATTTTTTTCGTAACGTAAATTTAACGTAAACAGAGAAAGGGTGAGTCATTCGGTGATTTCATTACATATTTGAAAAAGTTAAGTGTTGATTGTGCATTTGAAACATTGAAGGATAGCCTTATAAAAGATCAAATTGTAAGTGGTATACAGGATGAACAAGTGAAAGATAGATTGTTGCGGGAAGATTATCTAACACTAGATAAATGTACTAATTTATGCAAAGTGGTGGAGTTAGCAAAACAAAGAATAGAGACGTTGCGAGGTACAGAAGAAGAGGAAATAAATATAGTACAGCAAAGGAGCAGAACCAAAGCATCGACGAGTAATCTGAGAGTGAGTACGCAGCCGTGGACGTCGAAACCAAGTACCAGCGATAGCAGCAAGACATCACTGCAACAAGAGCAGTAATATGGAAGCCAGCAGCGATTGAGGTGCAATAAATGCGGCAACGTCCATGGGTATAGAAATTGCCCAGCCTACGGTAAAATTTGTATTAAATGTAATTGGATAAATCATTTTGCAAAAATGTGTAGAATAACTCGAAATATAAATAATGTAAGTATGATTGAGGGAGAGGATGCTGAAATGTACACTTTAGGGAGAATCCTAAAAATAAATAATGTTCAAAAGGGTTGGGAATTATCTATAAATATATTGGAAAGCAAAACTTCACTTTCAGTCAAGCTCGATACAGGGGCGGAATGCAATGTTTTAAAAAAAAGCGACTATGAAAATTTGAAAATTAAAGAGAAAATAAATAAAACTGATAACAAATGGGCAAATTACAGTGGTTCTGAAATACCGGTTATAGGAACTGTTATATTAGATTGTGTAATCAAGGGTAAAATAGAACCAATAAAATTTTATTTAGTAAACTGTAATAGCTCAAGCTCTGTGTTGGGATTAGATACAATTAAAAAACTGAAATTAATTACCAGAGTTGAAAATATAAATATGAATACAAATAATGGTCTCACGAAATTGCTTAGCAGATATAAAGAACTATTCGAAGGTATAGGAAAAATCTCAAAAATATATGATTTCAAATTAAAAGAAGGATATGAAGGAAAAATTGAACCATGTCGTAGAATACCTTTTAAATTATTAGATCTTTTCAAAGAAACATTATACAGAATGAAAGACAATAAAATTGTTACAGAGGTTAACGAACCTACTGAATTTATGAACCCAATCGTAATTACCAGTAAACCTGATAAATCATTACGTATTTGCTTAGACCCACAGCATATTAACACTTGTTTACTAAGAGAACATTGTCCTTTACCTACATTTGAGGAAATATCTAGTAAAATGGCGGGGGCAAAAATGTTTGCAGTGCTAGACGCATCAAATGGGTTTTGGCATTTAGAACTTACACATAGGAGTTCGTTAATGACGGCTTTTCAAACGCCATATGGTCCATTTAGATTTTTAAGAATGCCTTTCGGGGTTAGTATTGCACCAGAAGTGTTCCATAAAACTTATTCAGAGATTTTTGAAGGTATAAAAAACGTAGCTGTGTATATCGATGATATAATGATATGGGCAGAAAATGAAAAAGAATTATTAGAAATTTTAGAATTAGTAATGAAAAGAGCTTATGAGCATGGGATTAAATTTAATAAAACCAAATGTAAGTTTAAAGAAGAAAGAATTAAATTTTTAGGTCATTACTTCAGTAGCAAAGGGATAGAAATTGATGATGACAAAGTCAAAGCAATTAGTGAAATGGAAAGGCCAAAAGATGTTAAAGCAGTAGAATGATTATTAGGATTGATAACCTACGTGGGTAAATTTGTAGAAAACTCAGCTCAGTTAACGGAACCATTGCGTAATCTAATTAAAAAAGGTACAATTTTCAACTGAACAAGTGAACATGGAAATTGTTTTAAAAATATAATAATATGTTTAAGCAAAACTCCTATTCTACAATTATACGATGTAAATAAGGAGTGCAAAATTAGTGTAGACGCTAGTAGTACCGGAGTAGGGGCAGTTCTGTTACAAAATGATTTGCCAGTAGCATATGCATCACAAGCATTCACTGAATGTCAAAAATCGTGGGCTCAAATAGAGAAAGAATTATATGCCATAGTGTTTGGATGTGAGCGTTTCAGACAGTATGTAATCGGTAAACCTTTTGGAGTAGAATCAGATCATAAACCGCTGATCCCTATTTTAAGACGAAAGATAACTGATATACCAATGAGACTACAAAAAATGCGAATGCGGTTACAACCATATGATATTAAAGTAACTTATACAAGTGGTAAAAATTTAATAATAGCAGATTTACTATCGAGAGCTCATTTAAAAGAAACTAAAGAGGATGGAGATTCCAGAATGTATATATTAGAACTTACGTTAGCAAGCGAGATGAGTAATCAAAAGAAACAAAAATATATAGAAGCAACAAAAAATGACATAGAATTGCAGACATTGAAAAATACAATAAAAAAAGGTTGGCCAAAAGAAATAAAACATGTACCAAATATAGTTAAATATTATCATACTTACCATGCCGACATTTATGAATATGATGACTTACTGTTTAAAAATAATTGTGTAATAGTACCAAACGAATTAAGAGAAGAAGTTTTGAGTAAGTTACATTATAATCATTGAGGCATTGAAAAAACAAAAGCTAGAGCGAGAGAAATAGTATTTTGGCCCAATATTAATAAAGATATAGAAAACAAAATAAACAACTGTAAAACATGCTTAACGTTCCAACGATCAAATCAGAAAGAAAGTCTAATACCAACATTAATACCAGATAAAACATGGGCAACAGTAGGAGCTGATATTTTTTACATTGATAGAAAACCAAACATGTTAGTTGTGGATTATTTTTCTAAATATGAAGATGTTTTACCACTGAAGGATGAAACTAGTGTAACAGTTATAAAAGCATTAAAGTCTCGTTTTGTACACTGGGGTATACCAGAAGAATTCAGATCAGATAATGGCCCACAATTTTCAAGTTTTCTATTTAAAACGTTTACAAGAGAATGGAAATTTAAGCATGTTACGTCGAGTCCAACATATCCACAAAGTAACGGAATGGTGGAGCGGCACATACAAACTGTGAAAAATGTAATTAGAAAAGCTCATTTTGATAAAAAAGATGTGTACACTTAGCAATACTAGAAATAAACAACACACCAATATCTAATACAATACCTTCTCCAAATGTGATAATGCAAGGTAAAAATGTGAATGGTGTTCTATATGATATACCAAAGTTTAAAAGTGAAGAAAATTTTTATATAAAAGGGGAATTGTTACAAAGGCAAAGGAAACAAAAAATTTTTCATGATCAACGAGCCAAAGATTTGAAAAAATACGAAAAAAGAGAAAATGTTAGAGTTAGAAACAAACAAGGAATGTGGGATCGGGCTGTAATAATAGATAGAAACATAAACAATAGGGCTTATCAAATTAAGACAGAGGGAGGCTCCTTATTGACGCGTAATAGAATACACTTAAGAAATGATACTAGCCTACCATTCGAAATAGAAAGTAACGAATATAGACTTGATGAAAATATTAAACCACAAATTTCGGAAAATTCAAATAATAATGGTAAGGTTAATAATACAGCCGATCCAGCAGATCAGCAATTAATGAACCAAAGCCAGAGCGAAGATATCAATAATGACAATGACACATATGTAACTCGTAGTGGACGAATCAGTTGTCAGCCAGCATATCTAAAAGAAAACTATGTATTACAATAAAAAAAACAAAAAAAAAAAAAAAACGGAGATGTCATATGGTTGGGTTATCTATATTAAATGAACAAAGCCGGCTGACAATATTAATCTAACCTATATAACTTGTGACCTGGATGTACTTATTTTATGGTTAATAAATTATTACTTATATTCAATCAACCTATGTCTTTCATTCTGACAGCATGTACACAACTGAAATTGTTGGGAAAAACTACAAGTGTGCTATCGATGGGTGAGTTCATCCACCGGAGACACATCAAGTTTTTTGACTCGTGGCCGCACCTCACAAACCCAGTGTTTAACACTATGACCCCACCATCCTTCCCACATCGATGGCAACAGACTGTCGGGGAAAATTAGGTTAAGATTTAATTAAGTTTTATTGTTAGATGCAAGTTAGTTGTAAGTATATGATAAATAAGGTGAGCCTCATCACTTTTAATAAATTCGGTCCATTAATGTATAATGTACATCATTATACTTTTATACAATGCAGATCACTATTTTGTATACTGGAATTCGTGTAAAATGTTGCTAAGCTAAAGGAAATATAATTGAAGCAATTGTAAATCAATTCGTTTGTAGAATCTATATTTTTTAATTAAATCTGTAACAAGGGGATATGGAGCAAAACAAAAAATCTGGCCTATTTCAGTAATTTGAATAGTTTTCATGTCCCAAGTCGGAAGCTGTTGAAAGTTTAATCAGATGCTGTCCTAGTGGTCAAGGACACCTTAAATATTGTAAGTCTAAGACAATATCAAATATATTGAAAAGTAAAACAAAAATAATTAAAAAAATATATGTGTTTGGAGCCACCATTGTGATGGTGAATTGAAATTTGATTGGTGTTTTAAGTCGATTTCAATATTTTCTTTAACATTTTAGGAATTCAAAGTATTTTCTTTGTTTGAATGTCAATAAATTTTGCTTAAAAA
Organism: Acanthosoma haemorrhoidale; assembly: GCA_930367205.1. Taxonomy (NCBI): domain Eukaryota; kingdom Metazoa; phylum Arthropoda; class Insecta; order Hemiptera; family Acanthosomatidae; genus Acanthosoma; species Acanthosoma haemorrhoidale. The sequence goes on along the minus strand of OV884009.1, from coordinate 26,110,938 downwards.
TTAAATGAAGCCCATGATGACAAACCTTAGAGATAATGATTAAATTTTTTGATTCTTTAGGTCAGTGATCATATTACAGCATATATACTCGTAATATAAAATAGATAGAATTATCCTTTCATTATTTTGTAAATAGATAATTATAATGTTAAATGTTAAATTATCTAAGATTACCTCGTATGTTAAATTTAGTTCTTTATTAGCTTATTAGTTGGGTGAAGCTTTATTCCTGCCATTATTATTGCGGCTAAGATACCCCAAGAACACCAGCCTTAATAAAGCCACCTCCAATGAGTGACTACTTCTCAAGCCTTCCAGGTTTTTTTTTCTGTTCTAACAATTAAGTTAAAAACAATTTGGTAAAATCTCCATTAGGCATTGAATAGGGATAATAACATCGGTACTGCGATGCTCTTGGAATCAAAATTGAAACAATATCTTTAATGTTTTATATTTACAATACAATATTTTTTTACGTACAGCAAACACTCATTTTTACGGGAATTTTTCTGCAATTTATATTTTTGAATGATAATTAGTTTTAATTGTCTTATTTTGAAAATTTGTTTTTTCAGCACTAATAATTAGGATGTTACAATTAGTTCATAGCTATGTATAATTTCCATTTATATACACATTCTCCCCCTGTAAGCTGTTGGAATAACCGGTGACAGTGGAGCTTAAAAAAGGAGGCGGGGGGGGGGGGCTCCTTTTTCAACCATTTCACTACGAAGCGCAGGCCAGAGAGATGGCAACAGAGCCATACAAGCCCAAGACTTGATAAGGGATGATAGCCAGTGCCACAGGACCCCATGACATCTAACCCGTTTCTATCTACAATCGCGAGACCAGAGCCGTTTCAGGTGACAAGGGGGATTGTAAAGGCTATTACTGGATATGGAGTAGACAAGAGGATTTTTCTGAGCTGATAGGTTTTTGTGGAATTTTGAAATTCTCGAGGGTTTGAGGTCAAGGACAGTTGGCGAATGGAAATCGCAGTGAAAGGCTGAGTTAACAAGGTGTAAGTGATTTTAAGCACCCATATGGTTTAGCAAACAAAATACATTGATAATACTCTTTATTGGGCTATAATTACAATCTGCCTTTTATAAGGCAATCAGTAATTGCGATAAACGCTCTCATTCATACCATATTTACAATTCATCATTCACTCACTCATTCATACAATATTTACAGACAGCCCAGAGACCCCCCAAATCCACTGCGAAGAGAGAGCGGAGCCTTGGGAAGTCCCCCACGCTCCTCCGTCAGCCGCGTCACTGGATAGCAAACAAAATAAAAAAAATTTTGGACGTAAATACCCAGTATTTTATTTTACAATCATTGTATATGTAATTAAAAAAAAATCACGGATTATTAAGTCACAGTGGGAACATCTTTCAATATTATCACTTTCTATGTCCTTTATTCAAGCCAAAGAGGAGCTAGCTTCAAAACCATTAACAGTCTCAACAAACATTGCATAGCAAATGTTCTTTTTAAATATTTACAAATTTAAAAAAAGAACATAAAAAGGAGTTACACTGATCAAAATAAATTACTTTCCCTGTCACTTTTTATCAAGTAAGTGCTCTACATTCTCCATTCTGCCCTATTACGATTTAGAGGACAAGAAGCTTACATAAATCTCAATTTATGGCCCATCAAAGAAATAGACATTTTATTACATTCGCGTGCTAAGCGAGGTCCATATAATTAATAATTTTAGTGTGCCTACCCATTCCCATGCTGAACAACCGTTAGGGGAAATACCCAATCCCTTGGTTCGTAATGCAGCTTTAGCCAATATTATTTTCTAAGGGTCCATTTTAATAGTTCATGACTGGTTTTATTGCGAGCTGAACTGGCCTAAATTTTACAGGTCAGTATACCACAAAGGGTCTTCAAAATGTTATTGTTTTACATAAACGACATGCAACATGGTCAAACATCCATTTGTTTTATTATTGGTTATTTACTGTTTTAAAAAAAATAATGTAAATCATCAATCTAAAATATTTTTACAAATTATTTCAATTTAAGTATTAACATTACAGTTTCTGAAAATGAAAATCAAGTCTTTGACAAAATAAAAATAAAAAATATGATCAACTAGCTCAACTTCCTTTCGTATCAAAAAATATAATAATTGTTACTACAACATACAGTACAATCTCGTAATGGCTCGTATCCCATTAAATCGTAAATCCCGCTTATTCCTAATAAACTGGTCCCTTGGAAAATCGTGGCTGTTGGGCCAACTTCTTCACCACGAATAAATAGAAGTTCCCCTTTTCTCGGCCCCAAAAATATCCACCTATCTTTTTTTTATGTTTTAATAATAAAAACCTTCAAAAGGTGTCATTTAAGAGAGGGAGGAAACTAGTGCACGAAACCCCCAGACTCTCAAAACCCGACACCTAAAATGAACACTGCTTGCTCTCTCTTTCTCTCTCTCTCTCTCTCTCTCTCTCTCTCTCTCTCTCTCTCTCTCTCTCTCTCTCTCTCTCTCTCTCTCTCTCTCTCTCTCTCTCTCACTCTCTCTCTGCATTGGCGCTTGCTGCTCTACTTGAACAATGGCCTTCTCATTCAACTACCTCTGCATCTCTCTCTCCTAACCTCGCTATGTTTTAGTCCGCCGTTGTCAGACCCCACACCTTCCTAGTGGGAATCTCTGCCTTCGTTTCGCTAAAACAAGCATCTCCTTGGGAGAGACCTCTTTTATGTGGACGACAGTTTACTGGGCCTTACAAAAATCATCTAGTAGCGTCTCCCCCACCGATCCAGTCTGCCTCTCTACGGACACACTCGCCTTTGGGATCCGGACGGTTTTCGCCTACCCTTAGATACTGAGTGTGAATTCGTGGTCATTCCAAGACCACATAAACTACCTATAATACCTAACCTGTTCCTCTCCTCCTGATCATAATGTGCTGTCGGGGCACACTTTCTAATTTCTTATGGAGTCAGATCAATAGGAATAAAACTGCCCGCTGACTAGGCCGCCAGCAAAGGTCAAAGACCACAGGTTTACCCATTTTATCTCTTTCTTGACGCTCGCCGGACAGCGGCCAGACCGGCAGAAACACTATCCCACGGCAGGCGTCACCCCCCCCCCCCTTGGTGTGATTTGAAAGTGGTATTCGTAAAAAAACAATGCGTTTAAGTCCCTTCGGTAATTTGTAATCCTTTTTAAGACCACTTAAACGACTTATATATAATTGTTTAGTAATAAAACCTTTCTGTTATACGTATATTCTGCCAACAATGAGTTTGAGGCAGATTCCAGTGGTTTTAGTCTAGTTTCGATGGGTGTATGCTTACCCCTTGTTATCTCGTATGTAGCCATAGTGTATTAAAGCAGGTATGTGAACTGGTGGACAGAGAGGAAAGGTAGGAATTGAAAGAATCGGAACGGAAGGATGCCAATCGCCGCTTTACCAATCTGCAGTACTGATTGTAAGAGCGGCGATCAGCAGGATGTCGGGATCTTTGAAATACTGTTCTGGAACGGCGTTTGGATTGGATTAGGTCTTTGATATGCTGAGGTAAACGATTATGATTGTGGATTTTTGGATGACGATGGGGTGACGATGCCTCCCAAGCCGACCTCTGGACCAGAGTAGTGAAAGAATGTACTGCATCGTCTAAGTCTTGGGATGTTTTCAAGGACAATTTTAGGTTTACGGACTCTGTAAGAAGCTGGCGGAAGTGGTCCCAGTCAACTGGGCCCCTAATAAATGAAGGAGGAGGCAGTTTGTGAATTGGTCTTAGGGAAAGGTTATAATAAAGGACTATGATCAGAGGAGAGGTCATCAAGGCGCGTGAGTGAATAGTTTAGTGTTCCTAAACTATTGTAAAAAAAGAAGTCAAGGAGATCAGGATTTTGGTTAGGATCAGATGGCCAATAGGTGGCTGTGTCAGGAGTGATAGTGGAGCAATGTTTCCGTGTGAGTGCAGACAGCAAAGCACGTCCTCGTGTATTTGTGGATCTTGACCCCCAGTGTTGGTGCTTCGCATTTAAGTCCCCACCCACAAGGAAACGATGTCCGATGGAGTCTAGAAAGGAGATGAATTGGGAGTCGGAAATGGATTTATTGGGAGGGCAGTACGCTGATGCTAGTGTAAGAGGAAAAGTGAAGGTGGTGATTGACACTGCAGTGAATTGAAGGAAATCATATGCTACCAAAGGAACTATGTGATGGGATATGGAGTTATGGACAATGACAGCGGTACCTACATGAGTTCTTCCATCTGGGTGATCAGTTCGATAAGTCTGGTACTGTCAAACGGTAAATGGTCGTTTACTTGTAAGTCTTGTTTCAGTAATAAGAGCTACGTCGATGTTTGTGTCATGGAGTAGTGCTGTCAGTTCGTTAGTAAGGGTGCGAACACCATTCGCATTCCAAAGGAGAATGGATAAGGAGTCGGAAGGATCCACTTATGGATTTTGTTGAACGGGGATAAGGTAGGAGACAAGATTTGTAAGAAGGGAAATAAGAGGGGTAATTAGAGATCTGAATTCTGTAAGGAATGAGGTTAAAAGGCTGGTGAGATCTGAAGAGCTTGAAGGTGGCGGGTATGTGTGGTTGAGGATGGGATTGAGTTTGCTGGTTGCTGGGATGAGCGGAGTGCTAGGGAAGAAGAACTTGCGGAGGAGGAGTGGGCATTGCCTGTGACTGCTCTCTGTTCCGAACGGCGTCAGCAATAGAGACTGAAGGCCTCAAACTTCTGGCGGGGTCGCTTTTTGGGCTACCTGTGGCTGGCGTTTCTTCTTCTGGACGACGACGTTGTTCGCTCCTGGACTTCTTAATTCTATAAGCCTCACAGCCTTTATATTTTGCCGGGTGGCCTTGCTGACAAAGCACGCATACAGCAGGCGATTTTAGGGGCTTTTTGCACAATTCGCTTTTGTGCTGCCTACTACACTTTACACACCTAGGAGAGTGGTGGCAGTACGATTTTGTGTGCCCATATGCCTGGCAATTATGGCATTGGACGATGTCTCTTTTGGGGTAAGGTTTTTCGACCTGTATTCTTGTGTAATACAGGGTTGTTAAGTCATAAATTTTCTCCACGCCAGATGTCCGCTCGAGATCTACAAAAAATAACGGTAATGCCGTTTTGGTGGATTCATTTTGTTGTCTGTCCTCACGTAAAACGTTGGTTATTTGGAGAACTTTAAATCCCAGATCTGATAGTTCGTCTTCAATTTCATCAGCTGGTGTGGTCGGGTGCAGATTTCTTATCACTACTCGAAGTGATCGTTCTTGTTTCAACTGATATGTATGGAAGTCTGCATTGGTTTCTTCCAAATACTTGATGATCGCTCGATAAGTATCGGGAGTGTCTGGGGAAATTTTTGTATCCCGGTAACGATTGAGGCACGTATATTTTCCGGTACCTACAACTTTGCTCATTTGTGAGCATAATAATTTAAAATTGCTAATATTCCTTACGAATATAGCAGGCGGCTTGGGCTGTGTTGGTGTTTGAATAACTTCCATGTCGTCAGGTTGCATATTTCTCAGTACCTCGAAGCTATTCAGTGTGAAGAATGGAGATTCTGATACAGTTTCTTCTTTTGAAGTGCTGGCAAGTGGTGGTAGATCTTCCATAGAGCTGGCGGCAGATGAATTTATAGGGATGTTCCTATTTGAGCGTCTGGGTTTTCGCTTTACTGGCGACGTTGTTGGAGTTGGACTTAAGGACCTAGATCTTTTTTTTTTTATTTTGTGATATTAGCTGCTGATAAAATCTCATTTTATCATTAGCTAAGATTTTTGTTAGCTAAAAAAAAAAAATAAATAAAAAAATAAAATAAAATACAATACGTAGCGCCGGTGGGATTCCAGGGGCGAGTCACCGGTCTTGGCTCAGAGCCACCAGCAGGTTTGGCTCAGAACGACTATGTATCGTGAACGACTAATGCAAGGCGTCAAGATGGCCGACTACTCTGTCCGATTTCACTATTTACACTTCACACCAATGTAACTAGCGATCTACTCACTTATTGAGGGCTCCCTCGTGGCCAGCTCACTTAAGTTGCCAGTTGAAACAATCCCAAAGCCGAAAAAGGGTCTATAAACGGTATTTATCGGTATTGATTTGGAGAGCGATAGTTGTACGTGGTTGTCTAATAATAGCGCATGCGCAGAACTGATTGGATTCTATATCCTTTATTTTTTTGTCAGTTCAGTGTGGTTTGACTATAAGTTCAAACCCTACTACGGGATCCGTGTTCTAGACGGGGTTCCCCCAAGGTTATCAGTCTCTGTTGACGGGACCATGGGGTAATTCGTTGCCTGTGGTGCGTGTATTCCAGTTGTTATTTACAAAGGGACTCCAATTCTTCTTGACCCAAAGTTGCCTTCTTGATGAGCGTCCCCATATTACGGCAGCTCAACCTGCATCACTCCCCTGGAGATGGTGAAGTGTGCTGATCCTTGCAGCTCCTTCCACTTCTGGACAAAGATGAAGGAGACCCTGTAATTCTCCTCATTGTATACCAGCAATGGCTAGTCTTACTCATTCAGGTTATACTGGCCAATTGAGTGAAGCATCCATTCTCTTGCTTGTTCCAAAGCTTGACAGGTGACCACATGCTCTGCGGGAGTTCTTTCCCCACCATGAGGGCAAGGGGACCGCAGCTATTTTATGCTCGTGAAGCTTGGAACGAAATCCGCTATGTCCCGAAAGCACCTGGGTACTCCAGCTGTCAGCGGAAATCCACTTTGCCCTCATCCTGAACTCCAACTCGATCCAAACACGAGAAAGAAAATAATTTCTCCCTGAATACAGTATTAACAACCTCAATGGTCTAACACGAAACAGCAAGGAAGTCCTCTGAACTCTAACATACTCAATTGAACTTTATATTGAAGCCAAACCCGTACAAAATACCAAACTCACAGCTGTAGAAAAGTTACGAAAAATAGTCCCGTACTCGTGCATACATTTTGTATTGAGATCGATTGCCGTTTTAGAAAGCAATTTTAAACTGAAGAGTGAATCCGAAATTAAGTGCTCAATAAAGTACCTACTTTTGAATAAAATAAATCGGATGAGAGACACTCAAGCCCTACTCCATTACACTTCATCAGCCTCACAGGTTATTCCTTCACATTATATATTTAAAAATATTCATAAAACCACTTGCACTGGAATATTTCGGGCCTTATAGTGCTACGAAAATTTATGACCGCTTGAAGCACTCGAGGAATTACTTCCAAAACAATTAGATTATTATTATTATTAGAGCGAAATTTCAAATTGACCTGAATGGGCCACAGATAACTGTAATTGAGATATAAGATCAAATTTATTCAATATTTACAGTATCACATTAAATCTCTCCTGCAAACAAGAATAATAATGAAAATATCAATTCTTATTTACATATTTACTGTATAAAAATGTTTTGAGTAAAAAAACATATTAATGTGAATATTACTCCGGATGTGTATCAGTGGGAAAAAGAAAAGGAAAAACTTTCTAACCGAAACTAAAACATTAATTTATTTAACAGTATATATTTTGGTCTTATATGTGTGTGTAAAGTTTATGAGAAGTTTGGCAGTTGTTGTTTATTAGCAATATGTTTCAGTTTGATTAAAAACAGATGTTTGTATTGTGGAAAGTTTCATGTCATGAATATTATTTTGGTTTAGCGATGGAAGTAATTAATGATTCCCAAACATAACTTTACTGTACGTGGTTTTGCATGTCGAAACAGAACAGTTGAAAGATAAGTTATCTTGTATGACTAATTTTCCAATAGGTGCGTGTATCACATAGATGCATTGACTTAGTTTTTTTTTTTTTGTGATTTCCAATAACACCTTGAACTGGAAGCCCCCCCCCCACCCCTTTAACTTCCTAGCTTCTTACTTTTTATTCAATGAGTATCGACTGGCATCAAGGGTGGGCGTCTTCGCTTCCGGTAGATGTTTCTGTATCCGACCTAAACGTGTAAGTTTTTATTACATACATATTTTTAATTTAAATAAGTAAAATAACTAATCATTTTTATTAAAGATAAGAATAATAATAAGAAAACCTCGTGACCTGCTATAAATACGTGACAGTGGAAGTCCTGGCAATGGGCAGTTTCTCCAATCATGTCCTGAGCGTCTGTGGCTCTTGGTCAGCCTCCGCTGGCTCTTATCCAGTGACGCGGCTTACGAAGGAGCGTGGGGGGACTTCCCAAGACTCCGCTTTCTCCTTCGCACGCGAGGGAGGTGACAACCATGTGGACTTAGGGGCCTCTGGGCGGTTTGTATATATAGTATGAATGAGCAAGTGAATGAAAATTGTAAATTGGTATGAATAAGATCATTTATCACAATCACTTATAGCCCAATCAGGCAGATTGTAATTTTATCATAATAAATTTGTTTTTAATCAGTTTTTTTGAATAATACGTAAAATTATTGGAAATTAGAAAAATTATAGTAATGGTAAAAGTGGAACTCCTGCAGGTACATGCGCCCGTTGCTGTAATTAAAGTAGTATCTTTGTGTTTTTTTAAGTGCTATGATCTCACAAATCATTGGCCGCATTTGTCGAGAACTTTTCAGAGATGATAGGCCGACTTACGAAGAAAGCAATACAGAAAAAGGGTAAAAAATAAAGAGAAAGAGATTCTCATCCTGAAATCAGCTGTAATGTCATAGCAGTATGCCTAGGCAATAATTTCATAGTGCTCTCACAAAATAACTCAGAACCAAACATGCTCTAGGGAGATCTCACCTTCCAGAAGAGGTGAGAAAAAAATTTTCAAAAGGAAAATGTTAGAGAAAGTACCATTGGTTATGAGGGTGAATGAGCCAGGAAAAGATGCCGAGTTTGTTGAGAGCAAAAACAAATCAGGTTAACTAAATGTGGGTAGTAAAAACAGAACTGAGCTATTCATCGAAAGGATAAAAACTGATTTATAACAGGAAATTTAGGCTGAATTTTGGGAAACTAAAGCTTTACTTTTTTTCTGGATTGTGTTTTATGAAAAATATTGTGGGTTGAAATTTAATTTCTTGTTTTGGCAGTAATTGTTTTTTTTATATGTGTATAACACTATGTCATTAGCGTTATTGCTTTCGGGGGAGTTAAAAAATTGGAAACAAATAGTTTAAATGGAGTTGGTAACATACAGGTTTGAGGAAGGATAGATGTTAGAGGAAGTTTATTGAAGGTAGATGTTTTTATTTGGATATATTCTGCAAATGATGTTAGCAATATGCAAGAATGTAATATAAACATGTATACACAGGCCTCATAAATATTCGCATGCATGACTCACCTTGCCCTGGGGAAAGAACGAAGGATACAGGAACTCCCACACGCACCTCCTCCAAGAAGAATTTTAATCCACCAATCGGTATCGTAGTTTATTTTAGTGTATATGGGTTATATATGTACTTAAATATATAGTAGTTTATTTAAATTCACGTGGTTTATTTAAATACTAAAAAATTAATATGAAAAAATACGCTATATTCATTTAAAGCGGAAGGATGAAAATTTTTCAAGAAAAATTATTTCAAAAATTAAGATTTATAGAAACCTTAAATAAGTAATTGTGATGTTTTCATTCATACCATATTTACAATTTTCATTCACTCGCTCATTCATATAGTATTTACAAACAGCCCAGAGACCTCCCAAATCCACATGGTTGTCCCCTCCCCCACGTGCGAAAGAGGAAGCGGAGTCTTGGGAAGTCCCCCACGCTCCTCCGTCAGCCTCGTCGCCGGATACGAGCCAGCGGAGGTTAACCAAGAGCCCGAGAGCCACATACGGTCTGGACATGATTGGAGAAGGTGGCCATTGCCACGTATTTATAGGTCACGAGGCCACCACCGCTTTAGTCTTCGAGGTGGGTTATAGGGATGAGTGGCGTAGTGTAATGTCTGTACTACGGGATTAGTGTGTTTGAATAAGTTATTATGGATAGGTTATTATTAACTCCATGGAACTTGGAAAGCATGAGTTCAAGAATCTAGGGTATATTGAGATCATTATGAAGGGTTTTGTTGCTGACGTAATAAGGGGCATTTACTATTGTTCTCAGACTTTTAATTGAAAAGATTGGACACGCTTGATGTTCGACTTTTTTGCTGTCCCCCATAGTTCTATTCTGTACCTCCATATTGGCTTATGTATAACTTTGTAAATTAGTAATTTGTATGAGAGATGGGATGTCCTTTGAAGTAGTCTGTACCATTGATATATGTGAAAAAATTAGCATTTCATAATCTAATCCGACACGCTCAAATTAATGAGGGATTAGAAACTTATGATGGCATAAATTATTACATGTATATCACCTTAATTAGAACATTATACTTTTATTCTATATTTATCATATTAATTATGAATTATGGAAACTAACATTTAACATTATTGGAGCCTTGCCAGTGATATCCTCATGACATACTCAAACGGCATTCCCGCTGACTCGTTCTCTCTACATGAAAAATGAACTTCAGAACAGTACACTTAAGGCGCCAGACTGACTCAACATTATATCATATTTAAACAACGCCTAAATGGTATGTTCATAAACCATTCTTTTTCCCTCTCTGTAGCTTCTCCTTGCCGTGCAGTTTTAATTTTAACATAATAGAAATATTCGTTTGTGAGAATACTTATTTTGCATTTCATTTATTATAAATATATTTATCATTTATCATAACATCTGCGTATGATATAAAACCCGCCATTCAAAAGTTTAATTATAACTGATTTTTATGAGTTCCCTTTTCGAGATAGAGAAGTGAAATTTGACACGGAAGTCCCATTGATGTTAGTAAGCTGTGAACTGTAGCCACCTCTAAAAAACATGAGTGAGTGTCATTAATTGACAAGGAATAATATATAATTTTAAGCAGTGTAGCAAATTGAAAATATCAACGCCCTGATTAATAATATGTAATTTTATTTTATTATTTAAAACTGTAATTGGTAAAATTCATTAACATTCTGTTCACTACTTTACCCCAACCAGTCATTTTTTCATAGACATGAAATTTTTCAATGTAGTTTTAATTATGTGCCTATGATATGGAGAAGAGCATCGAATTACATAATGTCCTGTTGGAGCTTAAGTGGACTATAATTGCCGACAGTCATAAACGTTCATAATAAAAGAATAGTCATTTTTGGTATCCAAGTGTATATAAGGAGTATAGAGGTGATATTTTGCATCAAAGTTTTAATTATTATGCCCTAGAGGTGCTAAACATAAAAGCGACCTTATGAAAAAAACAATAAACGCTCAATTATTAATCAATCTATTATCAAGTGATTGATTAATGTCCATTCAGTATTGTGACACTAAATTTCTATGCGAAATAGCATAGGTTGTGAAACCGATTTATATACCATTATAATGACTTTTTGTAATTGTAGTTAAGAAATACAAAGCAATTTGAAACAATCAGTAAAAATCTTTAATTTCACTTAATAATAACCTTTAAAATGACTTTGTTTCACCCGACGTGTTATTTTTTGTGTCAAATAGTTATCTTGAATAATGTAGAGCAAGTATCAATCTAATTAATCATTTTGCCCTTAAAAGAAATTAAAGTTCAAGAAAAAATAAACTGATTCTACAATTTTTTAGTGGAATATTTAAAAATTAAAAGAACAAACAATAATTACAACTGTGTATTACAACCAACTGTAATTGCAACACAGTTTTCACGGACGGATAGAAGTCAGAAATGGCGTTGGAGCCGCGATCCGTACTTAAAAAGAGCGTTAAAATTCAAAATGAATTCTGTTAGCAGTTATTTTAAGGCAGAACTTCTGCTTTATCAGTTTTTGTTTCGGAAATTTTGGCTAGTAATAAAAAAACTCCACTTCTCTGAGCACAAGCCAATTATGTAATAAACTCTATAATAAACACTATGTGGCTAATATAACTAAGATAATGGTTATTAAACACCTTAGAATTAGCTTAAAGCTAACTCCTCTTAACTATATTTAACTTCCTCGAGAAATAACCACCGAGACTAATCTGCTTAGAGTGATGGGGCACATGCCCTTGATGCTCAGAGAGAGCAAGATACCTGCAATAAGTACTTAACTATTAAATTCATTTTGTGTGGAAGTATGACAATTAAACATACAACTGTATATCAAGCGATACTATGAAGTGAAAATAAAAATTTTTTTGTAAAGTCACAATCTTGCTGCGTTGTAAAATGTAAAAACCAATACTTTCATTACATGTATGAGTAATAAGAGTTTCCAAGACAAGATGGCAAACAAGAAAAACTGCATTGAAAATGCAATCAGTTTTTAATATGAGCTTTTATAACAAAATTACAGATAAAAAGAGATGGGAATAAATCCAGCATAGAATAGCTGGAAGAACAACAAGGAATATGCGAGAAACGAAAGAAGGAAGACCATATGGGAATAAAAGAAAACCACTATGAATTATATAAAAGAAATTTGTGGCACCCAGCCCCTTTAAAGAGGTTGAAGAAAGCCCTATAAATAAAAGGATAAATCGATACACCTCTTCGGTGACCACCATTTTGAGAATATATTTCTTTGACATAGCATATTTCCCCTTCAATCCTGCTCATATATTGGCGAAATAATTATCCAATGTATTGGATCACGTGTTAAGTATAATTACTATCGCAGTTTTGTACTTAGCACCCTTACCACAGAAACATCTCTAAAACTAAATGAACATACAAAGAAATATTTAAGTTCCGGTTTCAATTCCTGGCTGGATTTTATAATTGTTAATCTAATTCACCAGAAGAACAAAAACCGGATAGAATTCGCAGCCTGCCGCGGAGAGGACAATTATTTTTTCAAAAGTTCGTCTAATTCCGGCACATTAAGAAAGTTTCCCTCGAAAAGGGAAGTTTCACAGTCTGTTCCTTTGTAACAATGAGTTCAAAAGGTGAGGAATATCCTTTTTGTTTTGGTGATTAAAAACAGTGCTTCAGTTGTTAAGTGAATAAATTAAAAAAAAGCATTTAAATTTAATATAAAAAAAAACAATATTCAATTTACTTTAAAAATATAATAAATACAAGGGGGGATTGGTTGTCATTAGAAAAAAATCTCATAACCGTCTTTGACACCATGACAAAACAAACTTGGATTGGTGAATAATTGTGAAGCCCGCTAATGTAACGGTTCTCAGAAAGTATAGAAGGCTCTAGAAATTAGTTAGAAGATACATTTCATTAAATATACAAAGAAGTGATGTTGAAGTTTAGCGACAGCCAGAGACAGAGTTGTACATTCTCGAAAATAAAATTAGTCAACTTTCACTCAGCCACTTTAAACCGAAGGAAGTAGATAGAGTAACCATTACTAATTAGTGGTCCCAAAGTTGGAAATCCAAACTGGGGTTTTCTAATTTCGTGCACACTTGGTCAAGCAAAGCTATCCTACATTTGTAATTGGATAGAGGTTCGGCTTTGGCGAGGAATCGCCTTTCGTGTGTCCTAAAAGAGCTTTCGTAATAGTACTTCAATAGCGATGCCTCAATCTGAAATTTTAAAATTATTTAGGGTAGTTCAACGGTCAACAGCCTCACCATTTTTCATTAATTATAAGATTTTGTTATATCTACTTTACATCGATCTTTAATTACTTTAATTTTTAAATGTGTGAGCAAATCTGGCTAAAATTTGACCCTTGACATGTATTTAACCCCTAAGGGTTCTCTCAATTTGAAGAATTTCTGTGAAGGGACCGTCGTTAAGTTCAGTATCAATACTTCACTGGTTTGAATCATCTCGAATTATAATAAGCATTTCCACAAACTGAAAAAAAGTGCATTATTCAACTTCAAGTCAATAATATTGCCCAATGAGGCAGATTGTATTTTTATTATAATAAAGCTGTTTTAATTACAATGAAAAATGTTCAAATGATAGCTAAGAGAATAGATCAACTAAAAATAGTTATTAAAACCGGCTCCAAACATCTCAATTTCTATTGTCCCCAAATCTTTACATTAGCACTGTCTTTAAAATTATTTTTATAACATCTTTAATGTGTCCACCACATCTATGTGTGCATAAATACTTTTATTGAGCTGAATAGAATAATAAAAATGGGGATATACTGAAGCTTATTTGCCGCTTAGATCGCAGTGAGCTTCAAAAGATCAGCAGCGCAGCTGGAGGAATTCAAGGCTGCAAAAACTTCTTCGATCCATTACGAAATATATGAGTACTGGATTTCTTGTTCTGAAATGGCCGCATTGAAGGGACAGGAGAGACGTTCAAGATTCAAGCCAGGTGAATCGAAAAGATAGCCCTAGAGCTCAGGAGGCTATGTTTGTATCTACATCGTTTTGGCGATAGAGAAACATAATCTAAGCATCCATCTGAATGGAAACATGCAAACCTGCATTAAGCACCCACTGTCAATCAAACCACTGATCGTCAATCCACCGAAGTTAATTAAATTAATTAAGCTAGGGGACAAGAAAAAAACAGCTTGCGTGTTCACGTTGATAACTGATTAATTGAACGTCTGGTTCGACGTATAAACCACACGTGCAGACAATATCTGAGATAGATCGTCAAGTTTGAACCATCTCATCCAAGTATAAAATTACAAATACAATTCTGTACCTCGGAGGGATACAACACTATGTCCATTTTCATAACTTTTGTGCAAACTTTTTAACTTAACTTTTTTTCAACAAAAGGTGTTATTGGCACAGCTATTTATTGAGATGTTGAAACAATATTTTACCAGAACATTCAATTTATTGTTATTTACATCATGCAGTTGTTATAAAATGAAAAAAAACCTGTAACTCTGTAATAAAGTCAATATGGAAAAAAATGTCATAGTGTTGTATCCCTCCGAGGTACAGAATTTATAAAAATGATGAATGGTTTGGACTGTTCTTGCTTACTAATATGTTCACGGTTGTTTTTATACACTGCATTTCACTATATGTAAGTATTTATAGTGCCCTTATGATACCCACAATACATGGAACATACATGGCAAGCTCTGTTCCCGCTCTGGGCACTACTTCTCTTCTATCCACGTGATCCCTTTACTGTGATATTGACAATCATTAACCAATAAGCAAATTAGTGATTAGTCCCCCACCCGGCTGTGTGTGGTAGCACCATGCCAAGTAGCGTCTTCATCCCAAGCGTCGAATATCATGACGGCGACTATAATATACACAGTACCCCTCGATGACGTTGTTCAATCTTTAGAAATAGGTAGCGCTAGTGATCATGATAGTGGTCAACGGAGTGTTCTCAGAACTTTATATTTTTTCCAAGCCAAAGCAAAGCATGATTCTCAAACAGCAAATATCATCCCGTATAGAGTGAACGGCAGACCCATTCCCGCGTATGGTGATTTCGTTAATTTGTTGTAGGAGCTGTGAAGATCATCTAGGCATTTCATATCAGCGATAGTGCTCACATTATTATATTCCAAGCGGAAATTCTGTTTCACCTGTCATGACCTCTACTGGTGGCCCAGACCAAAGGTCTCACACTACCATGAAGCAGCCAGCCGATGTCCCAACTCTATTTACCAGCACATTGGGGCTGTTACTCCGAATAATACAAAAATGCCCCTACAAGACACCATAATTTCCCTTGGTTCTTCCTTTACCTCCACATACCAACCCCCTCCCCCCCCTATACGTATTCAATATCCTTAAAAATACTCCACTTCGGAATCAAGATCTATACCTTCCATTTCACAGGCAGCTCCCTCGGATTTACCGGTATTGACCAAACTTGACCTTCTAATGATAGGCTAATTGCAGGATAAACTCGACCCTAGACATTAGCATTTCTCAAGGGATTTGACTGTTCCTTACAAATCCTCTACCCTTGAGATTAGGAGAAGAAACATCTTATTCTGGAATATTCCCATCACGTCAGTTTAGTTCTGCTTTCCTCCTTCTAGACAAAACAAACATACAGCTTGATTTGATTCAGGAGAGAGTAATTGCCTGAAGGGATAGCCTCTACTCTTATTATTCAAGTCTGCCTGAGCATGTTCTACGATACTGTTAGCAAAAATAATTCCATTGACTTGACATCGAAAGTATAGTAGTAAAAAAGGTATTTTCCAGAGCACCTTGAAATATGTTGATTAGTTATAAATTCAATTTTCATACAAAAGTAAAAATGAAAAATTGAACTTACGTACCGGTTCACAAACTTTTTCCATTTTTCAATTTCCAACTCATTTAAGATTTGTTCTGATTTTTCCTGGTTAAGAACACATTGAAAACAACTGCAAAAATTCAGTATAAAATTAAATTCAGTTATAAAATTTAGAAATATTAATTAAATTACGTTATTTGTTTAAAAGGCAATTTATAGAGACATAATATGTCAAATTAAAAAAAACCAAGTATTTTTGATAACAAATACAGAATAGTACTTTTTTACAATCAGTTTACTTAACTGATAGGCTACTGGACCTTAGGTGAAATAAGGCTACTGATCCACGGGCCAGCTAGTATTTTAATTTCATGGACGTCTAAAAAAACACTTGATTGGTATTACTGCGTTTGATGTTAAATAAATGGCGTAACAATTTTGTTAATGAATTTCAAATACATTTTTTAAATATGAGTACCAGGACTAACTGTAGCGATCTCAACTGTTCACAATTTCACGATCATTTAATTTATTTAAATATTCTATTGATGAGTTACAAACTATGTTTCTTGGCTACTGGTCAATCACTAGTTATATTTAAGCCAATCTGGGCATACATAATAGAGCTATAGGGGACGGAAAAATAGTGTTCTGAAGTTCATTTTTCATGTAGAGACAACGAGTCAGCAGGAATGCCGTTTGAGCATGTCATGAGGATATCACTGACCAGGCTCCAATAATGTTAAATGTTAGTTTCCATAATTCATATTTAACATGATAAATATAGAATAAAAGTATAATGTTCTAGTTAAGGTGACATACATGTATGTGTACGCTACATTGAGCGTGTAGGATTAAGTTATGAAATGCTAATTTTTTCACATATATCAATGGTACAGACTACTTCAAAGGACATCCCATCTCTCAAACAAATTACTAATTTACAAAGTTATACATAAGTGAATATGGAGATACAGAATAGAGCTATGGGGGACAGCAAAAAATTCGAACATGTATCCAATTCTTTCAATCAAAAGTACTGAGAACAATAGTAAATGCCCTTTGTTACGTCAGAAACGAAACTCTTCATAATGTACCCTACATTATTAAAATGATCCTTTCCAAGTTCATGAAGTTCCATAATAACCTATCCAACCACTGTAATCCCGTAGCCCGTGATTACACTACCCCACTCATCCCTATAATCCACCTCAGAGACTAAAACGGCTGTGGCCTCGTGACCTGCTATAAATACGCGACAGTGAGAGTTCTGGCAATGGTCAGTTTCTCCAGTCATGCCCTGAGCGTCTGTGGCGCTCGCGCTCTTGGTCATCCTCCACTGGCTCGTATCCAGTGCCGAGGCTGACGGAGGAGCGTGGGAGACTTCCCAAGGCTCCGCTTCCAAAACAAGAGTAAGACGCTTCTGGTGTCTGCTAATTACTGTAAAATAAACTCTAAATAAAGCCTTGAGCATGTGCTGAGAGGACGCATATGTTGCTTGGAGAAGTCTGAGATCACTCTGGCTTAATGACGAACTCACATTGTGTAAAAAAACAAGGTATTCCTGACTACTTTAACGGGTCTAAAGGCTTAGCTGAAGATACATGTGGCACTAATAAACAAAATTATTCGGTGATTGTCACCAGCAAGCTAAATCAAGCTGCTTTTAATGTATAAAGTTTGTTTTATTCTAAAATTACATTACAATATACATTAAATCTTAACCAAAATTCATCTTACCAAAGTATTATTTTTACAATAGCAATCGCAGGTCAAGTAAACTGACAAGGGTTAAGTATTTTGGGATCAGCAACTAATTTTAGACTAAATTGTCAACTCATTGCTTCTAATTGCGTCATGTGACACCCATCGTGCCACCTTCAGTATTAATTGAACGCTAGTAGCTTTTGGTAAATTACCTGAGCACTAATAGCAGTATGTTCACAAGCTTCTTAATTAATATCCCTCCCAAAAGGCACTCCCTTTCCCTTACCACTTCTTCCTAATTATATACTTATCAATGGTATTGTTTATTGCAGAGCTGGCAAGCCATTTTGACAGATTTCTTCATTATTCAAGATGCTTCATTATTTCTTTACAATTATATTAAATAATACTTTACAATATCGTAGCTTAGACCATTATTGTTTCTGTTTTATCAATATTAAAAACATTATCAAAAGAATTAATTATTTGCCTAAGAGCTTCCCTCCTCGATTACTTTGTATCACTATTTAAATATTGGATGATTAACGTCTGTTTATACAAGTTTTTTTAGGTTTAGGGTATTGCAATCATTAACACATACAACGACTTATTTATTTATTTTGCTGGTTCGATAGTCCGTCCGGTGCTGCGTTCTTTAGCGAACATTTGGGGCCATTTTTCTCACGGAAGCACTCTTGAATTGAATGGATGATGAATCATTTTCATTAGCATTTGATTTCAATAGGGTTTTCTTTAAATTTTTCTGATATAAGCAACTTTAAATTACTATGCTCACAAATAGTAAAATAGTAGGTACGGGAAAATATACGTGCCTCAGTAGGTCACGGGACACAAAATCTATCCGGACACTCCCGATACTTATCGGGTCATTACCAAATATTTTGAAGAAACCAATGCCGACTTCCATACTTATCAACTAAAACAAGAACGATCACTCCGAGTAGTAATCAGAAATTGGCACCCTACCACACCAGCTGATGAAAAAAAAGACGAACTCTTAGCTATCGGATTCAAAGTTCACTAAATAACGAACGTGTTACGCGATAATAGGCAACAAGATGAATCAATCAAAACGGCGTTGCCATTGTTCTTTGTCAATCTCGAGCGAACACCTGGAGTGGAGAAGATACACGATCTAACACACCTGCATTAAACTAGAATCGGGTTACATGTCGAAAAACCGTAACCCGAACGCGGCATCGTCCAATGCCATAATTGCCAGGCATATGGGCACACGAAATCGTACGGCCGCCACCCTCCCAGGTGCAGTGGGCAGCACAAAAGTGAATCGTGCAAGAAGGCCCTGAAATCGCCTGCAGTATACGTGATGTGCCAGCAACGCCATCCGGCCAACTAACTACAAGGGCTGCGATGCTTACAACAGCCTCAGGTCAAGGAGTGAACAACGCCGTCGGCGATGAATGAGAACATTTATCTCAATTACTTATTGCCTAATTAGGCAGATTGTAGTTTTATCATAATAAAGTTGTTTATCTATCTATCTAAATGTTTCTGGTAGGCAAAGAATTAGCCAAGTCCATTGGTTTTAATTTTTCTTCGGACTCAGTGGTAAGCATCTTAAGTTTCTTTGTGAATATTGTTAAATATTATTGTTGCAAGATTTTAGTTAGCATTAGGGTTAACGTTCAGCTGTTACGTCTCTTTAGACAAAAATATCTGTTCGCTCACTTATACGAAAAATATATCCTTATTCAGCTTTGGTTCTTATGGATTTTCGTTTTCTTTGAACCTTAAGGATTGAATGATGAATCTATGGGCCTTAACCCTACCATCCTTGTCACGCACAGATTTAACTGAAGTTTTAATTTTCCAAGCATGTATCAGCGAATTAATCAGGGAAAAAACAACCATATTGTTATATACTCGGGTACATGAATTATTATATAAAATTTACTAATCCATTAGTGGTTTTAAAATGTCCTATTGAAAAATGATTAACACCGCCTTCATTCGTTAGTGAAGCGACGTATGTGGTTCTATGAAAGTAGGTAGGTTTTTTTTCACAGCCCGTTTCACTAAAGGAATTTCAATACTGTCACTAATTGCAACTAACATATATGAATTCTTTTTAAAGACGCCAGTTTTTTAATATAAACTGTTGTATTGCCAGGGTGAAAAGGAAAACTTTAACTTTGATCTAAAATCAAATTGAAAAGAATCACAAGTCATAAAGTCTCAAATATTTCAATTTATGTTTTCACCAAATTACAGAATTTTACAAATTTCAGTCGTTCAAGAATTTTAGATATCCTTTTTGAAGATTTTAGACATCAGAGTCTTAACATTGTGATGTGCTCATTGAGGTGCTAACTTCTGGCGATCTGATACATTGCGGTATATGATGAAGAGGGTCATGTTACACGAGATAGCTACGGGCCAGTCTGCTGAACCGTATTGTCTATCTAGTTCTCTTTTGTGTAGTTTCCTTCTTTTCTTCCAATCATGTCGGCTTGAGTCCATTTTACATCGTTTGAGTTCCAGATAGCCTTCAGTTCTCTTGTTCTTTTCTCAGAGCCAAACATAGAAAATAATTAAAGTCAAATGTGTGTATTAATTTAAAAATTTAGGTATATTTTTTTGATAATATCGAACTTTTCCATGCATACAAAAAATTCGAAATTTAATCGATTATTGTGATTATCGGTAGGAATGGTGCACATTTTAATGACTTGTACTTTCATTATATAATTTAATCCTCTTATAAGACCCCAAGTGGAAAATGGACTAGTTATATGGTAACCTGAATTGAATAAATGAATGAAACTAATTAAAAAGTATACCAAATAAGAAACCAATTTTATTATATTATCTTACTACCTATCTAATAATTTATGTCCAATCATACTGCCAAAATTATGGTAATTATTCTAATACTAATTATACTATATAATGTGAACTGCAGTTAATTTGTACTAATTGAGCTCAAAATGTAATCAAACTAAAGTTAAAATATGAGGTGTGCTACCCAACTTCTAAATTCTAGAAAAAATAATGCTGAGGAACTCGTTGAGATCCTTTCGTGGGTGCTTTTCCAAAAATTAGCATATTCACTTTTTAAAAGTTTTTGGGAATTTCCAAGTTTTAGTGGTAGTTTTCTCTCGTGGGTGTTATATGTGTTGTTAGCAAATGAAAACCTATGGATTCGGTTAAAAATTACCATAATCATGATTTTGGCTTTTCCCACCACTGTGACGTAGTCCCCCGATATTGAGCATCTTTTTGTTGTGTAGTCCGTTTTGTTAGTTAAGTTCATTTTTCCTCCATAAGCGTACACGTATATTGACAATATCAGAAACTACAAGCAGACAGATATTATAAATCTGTTAATATATATATACGTTAGCAGTGGCGTGTAAATATACCGTTGACCTTATCGCATACAGTTCAACTCTCTCCATCAGAAGTATGAAATGAACATTTTGATTAGTTTCGAGTAAACGTCTGGGGTCATAACTCATTAGGGAATGTTAACATTGAGCTCATCTGTGCAAATCAAATAATACAGCTTATCAAAAAGCACGACGTAGACAGTAAGGCAAATTTTTAAATAAACATTTTTAATGAAAATAACATGGCCTAACAGATTTAGAATAATTTAGTAAGCTGTGATTCAAATCCTCTTTATTTCATGTTTTCGTGAGGGTTTGAACTCTTAATTCGCACGTGGATGGACTTATTCAAGTAATTATCACACAATCGTTTAGGCTTATTGTTTCATCCGATGATGGGAACCACTACTCGATTACTTCATGTACATTTAAACGAATTTCCGCCCAATACATTATAAAGCCGTTATATTTCATATACAAACTCATATACAGTTGACTTAGTTGCTAAAACGTGATTTTCATTGGTTGATTTATTATTTTTTAGACTTATATTTCACAATTAATTTAGCCGTCGTACTGCTGAAAGGGAATAAAGCAAACTACTGTTCATGGTAAAGACAAATCATATAGCTACTTTATATGATGATCTGTGAGAACACAAGATAACTGACAATTTATTAATGCGCTTTTTAAAAGGTTTTATGATTAGCTAATACTTCCAAACTATTGCATATATTTAGAAACATTCTTGACGAAAATAATCGTCAATTTTGATTATTTAATTTAATGTAGCTCCTCTTCTTATTTCCATTTTTATACACAAATACAAAAATATCTCTATACGTTAGTTATTGACAAATATTACAATATAATATTACTTAAGTTACATGTATCTACAAAAATGGAATAAGAACAAGAGCTAGAAAAAGTATCAAAAAATAAATAAAAGAATAATGAAACAAAAACAAACAGTGAACAAGTTAACAAAATTAAATTGTATCAAGATAATATTAGTTACAGCCATCTAATAAATCAGACTATTTTGCCCCATTGAACATTATGCAAATTATAAGTTTAATTTTTGGCCCGTATTGTATTCAACAGTCAAAAATTAAATTTAAGTTAAGATATATTGCATACAAATGAGGTTAAATTTACAAATAAATCTCGGTTCATCAGTGCCCTGTAAGTATTTGTTCAAACTTTTAAGTTTGCTATTAGTAACTTCTAACTTTTCTCAACTTTCTCTGAAGTAATGTACTCGTAAAGTTGCTCTCTCACCTCCAATTTTATAAGGTCTGGAAACGTAGGTTTTACATTATCGAGAAATAGGCACTTGGGCATACTCCATGATTAATTTTAAACCAGCTGTGGCTTAATAAACCCCAAAAGACCCTAAGCCAATTATACTGGGCAGAGAAAAAAAATTACAAGCTGAATCGGAATTAGAATGAAGGACCTCCCCAATATTTATCCGGGGGCTTTACCAACGCACAAGAAGAATCGTATTACGTATCAACATTGTCAGTATAATTTTTCTTCGGCCAGTAATTATTAATTATAATAGGATTTATACCACGACTAAAACTGACAATATATAGATAAAACATCACATATTTTTGGACAATGCCGTAACATTGATCTCTAAAAATTAGAATCACCCACAATTGTGCCCTTTCTGCTGGAACCTTTTTGTGCCACTGTGCTAAAGGGCTTAGCTCACTGCAAGAGCTTAGCCTAAGAGGATTCATTTTGGGAAGATCGTCCACTCGTGCAGGCTCGCTAAGTTGGTAAATCCCACGGACTAGATATTGTGGAGGTCCCGGGCTCGAGTGCCAATAGTGCAAGTAAATATGTTTCTTTGACTAGTAATTATTGATTTATTAGATTTATTATTTATTATCTATGATTACTAGATTTATACCAGTGAAATCGACAATTTATAGATTATATTTTTAAATATTTTTTACACATATATACAGATAATAATATATAAGGTTCTAAAGCTTAACCAAAAAGGATTAATGTTGAGATGGCCTTTCACTTGCAGGCTAGCTTAGTTGGTATAGCTCCGGGCTGATTATCGGGGAGATTTGTGTTCATTTGTTTTTAGCACATTTGGAAGCGAGAAACATTTAACAAGCTGTCCTCATTTGCTCATCCAGCTTTCGTGAATGTTTGAATTTGTATCTGGTCGATAGTGAACTGGTTGTCAGTTTGCCTGTAAACCAGCCTCTTCCGCTTGAAAGGACCTAATAAACTGTAACGCTTTGACGATTGGATCCTATTCAGCACGGCTGTTGAAACAGCCAAACCCCAGATTGAACTTTGACGTGCAAACTGCGCCTGTAGCGTCCATAACAATGAAGGGCAGCCGATATCGTCACTATCTATGATTTTGACGAAGTATCTATATATCTCTTAACCTCATATTTCTTGTTATTTATACTTTTAAATATTTATTTATTTTTTACTATTGAATTGAATTATATCTAAATGATATTTTCAATTATTCACATTGTTTTGCTCTCTCTAGTTAATTATCCAGCTATTAATCTTTGTACATATTTAAAAGGTATGTTTTATATATAGTGATGTCTCTCATGTTTCAACTTCACAGATGCTATGAAAAGGAGAAGTATCCTTTTGTAAGATGTTTCTAAGCTAGAAGTTTAAAGAAAACCTATAATAAATATAAAGTAATTTACACTTAGGCTGAGTTATTTGGGTTGACCAATTAAATTTCTGATCTATGATGACTCCTAGATATTTTAATATTTTTTCACGTAGCGATGAAACGATATTCACCAGCATATTAAGTGTAGAAAAATGTGTTCATTGCCGAAATGTTATGATTTTTATTTTCTCATTTTGGAAAAATAATTGATCAGTGTAGGCTCACTTAAGCATATATTTTACTATGGTCTTACAAGTAGATTCTTCATCATTCAAATTTTAATCCGATGTTGCAATAATTACCAAAATTGTCTATTTATTTTTAACATTAAATCCCTGTGAAGGCTAAAATTTCAGCAATAGCCCGAAGTTTAATTAAGACTTCGCATTAGAAAATTCCTGTTGAGACTTCTCTTTGGTTGTATCTTGGAGCTTATTGGCCCTACTTTTAGTTAAGTTTATTAAATATTCAGTTTGATAATATCAATGTTCTATCTATAAGAGACCTAATACCGAATAACAGTTCGAGCGAAGTAATTAATATGTGACCACTATATGAAGTGTAGGATGAGGTTTAGAATCCAAACATACTGTGAAAACAGAGATAAAATCTATTCCTTAATATAAAAAATTAATAACAATTACAATACGCTGCCCACAAAACAAAAGTGACGCACTTAGAAACATTTAAATATTATTTAATTACATTATTTAATCTTTCTATTCTTATTTAATATATACTAAGCTTTTCCAGTAATGAGGGCGACAAATATGAAGGAAAACTCCAATAAATGTTCAACAATTTTTTTTTTTTTTTTAAATATAAAGAAAGGGTACAGGTTGAAAAACCGTACCCCAAACGAGACATCGTCCAGTGCCATAACTGTCAGGCATATGGGCACACTAGATCTTACTCCCACCACCCTCCCAGATGTGTAAAGTGTAGTGGGCAGCACTAAAGCGAATTGTGCAAAAAGCCATTGAAATCGCCTGCGGTATGCGTACTTTGCAAGCAAGGCCATCCGGCCAACTACAAGGGCTGCGAGGCTTACAGAACGCTGAAGTTGAGTACCGAACAACGCCGTCAGCCAGAAGTGGAAAAACTTGCAGCAAGAAGCGGCCCAGCCAGAAATCTGAGGCCTACTGTCTCTTTCGCC
This sequence comes from Acanthosoma haemorrhoidale, assembly GCA_930367205.1. Classification (NCBI taxonomy): domain Eukaryota; kingdom Metazoa; phylum Arthropoda; class Insecta; order Hemiptera; family Acanthosomatidae; genus Acanthosoma; species Acanthosoma haemorrhoidale. The sequence continues at coordinate 26,085,891 of OV884009.1, read as the reverse complement.
GATGCCGTTCGCAACTGAGAGCAGTCACAGGCACTGCCCACTCCCTGTTCACAAGATCACCTTTCCCAGCATTCCGTTCATCCTGTCAACCCACAAACTCTATCCCATCCTCAGCCACACATCTCGTACATTCCTCCACCTTCAAGTTCTTTGGATCTCACCAGCCTCTTAACCTCATTTCTTACAGAGTTCAGAACCCTAATTACTCCTCTCATTTCCCTACTTACAAATCTTGTCTCCTACCTTATCCCCGTTAAACAAAATCCATAAATGGATTCTTCCGACTCCTTATGCATTCTCCTTTGGAATGCGAATGGTGTTCGCATCCACACTAACGAACTGACAGCACTACTCCACGACAAGAACATCGACGTAGCTCTCATTACTGAAACAAGACTAGTAAACGACCATTTACGGTTCGACAGTACCATACTTACCGAACTGATCACCCAGATGGAAGAGCTCATGCAGGTACCGCTGTCATTGTTCATAATTCCATTTCTCATCACATAGTTCATTTGGTAGCACATGATTTCCTTCAGTCCACTGCAGTGTCAATCAGCACCTTCCCTTTCCCCCTTACTCTAGCATCAGTGTACTTCCCTCCCAATAAATCCATTTCCGATTCCCAATTCATCTCCTTTCTAGACTCCATAGGACATTGTTTCCTTGTGGGTGGGGACTTTAATGCGAAGCACCAACACTGGGGGTCAAGATCCACGAATACACGCGGACGTGCTTTACTGTCTGCACTCACACGGAAACATTGCTCCACGATCTCTCCTGACACAGCCACCTATTGGCCATCAGATCCAAACCGAAATCCAGATCTCCTAGACTTCTTCTTCTACAATAGTTTAGGAACACTAAACTATTCACTCAAGTGCCTCGATGACCTCTCCTCCGATCATAGCCCTTTATTATTAACCATTTCCCTAAGACCAATTCACAAACTACCTCCTCCTTCATTTATTAGGGGCCCGGTCGATTGGGACCACTTCCACCAGCTTCTTACAGGCTCCATTGACCTCAAAGTGTCCCTGAAAACATCCCAAGACCTAGACGATGCAGTGCATTCTTTTACTACTCTGGTCCAGAGGTTGGCTTGGGAAGCATCGTCACCCCATCGTCACCCGAAAATCCACAATCATAATCGTTTACCTCAGCATATCAAAGACCTAATCCAATCCAAACGCCGTTCCAGAACAGTATGGCAAAGATCCCGACATCCTATTGATCGTCGCACGTACAATCAGTACTGCAGATTGGTAAAGCGGCAATTGGCGTCCTTCCGTTCCGATTCCTTCAATTCCCACCTCTCCTCTCTTTCTACCAGGGATAACTCTCTGTGGAATGTAACTAAAAAAATCCTAAAGTATCATCCTGTTTCACACCCACTCCGTGGTGATGATGGGTCCTGGGCGGCTTCGGATGGAGATAGGTCGGAGGAATTTGCTCTGCATCTTACCCATACTTTCACACCTCACCTTTCTCATCAAAACCATACTCATAGCACAACTGTAGAAGATTACCCCACTTCACCAATACCTCTCTCACTTCCACCAAAAGTCGTTAACCCCTCTGAGGTCAAATACATTCTGAAAAACCTACCTTACCGAAAATCCCCTGGATATGATCTTCTTACTCCTCAAATTCTCAAACAGCTTCCTCATAAAGCCATAATCTTCCTAACCTACATCTATAATTGCATTATCCGAACGACGGACTTTCCTCTCCTCTGGAAACACTCCATTCTGGACATACGGAATAGAGCTATGGGGGACAGCAAAAAAGTCGAACATCAAGCGCATCCAATCCTTTCAATCAAAAGTCCTGAGAACAATAGTAAATGCCCCATATTACGTCACCAACAACCCTTCATAATGATCTTAATATACCCTACATTCTTGAACTCATCCCTTCCAAATTCATGAAATTCCATAGTAACCTATCCAACCACCCTAATCCTGTAGCACAGTCATTGCACAGCTCCACTCATCCCTATAATCCTCCTCAGAGACTGAAACGGCAGTGGCCTCGTGACCTACTATAAATGCGCAACAGTGGGAGTCCTGGCAATGGCCAGTTTCTCCAATCATGTCCTGAGCGTATGTGGCTCTCGCGTTCTTCGTCAGCCTCCACTGGCTCGTATCCGGTGACGTGGCTGGTGGGGGAGCGTGGGGGTCTCCCAAGACTCCACTTCCTCTTTCGCTTGCGAGGGAGGCAACAACCGTGTGGACTAGGGGGGGCCCTGGGCTGTTTTTAAATGTTTGTAAATATTGTATGAATGTGCGAGCGAATGATGAATTGTAAATATGGTATGAATGAAAAAACTTATCTCAATTATTTATTGCCTGTTTAGTAAAGGCAGATTGTAATTTCATCATAATAAAGTTGTTATCATCATCAAATATATAGAAATTTCCACTTTGGTTTCTTGTGTAAATTTAGCAAAAGCACCTTATTTGTCAGTGAGAATCTTGTTTGGAGTCGAGACCGAATTTAATCACATATACTTATAAAAATAGACGTAAATTGTACCATAGTAAACAGTATTGGTTAATAAGGTTTACTCATTTACAAAAAAGAATAATTCATCAAACGCGAACCGTTCATGATACATAGGATTGAACTAAAGAAAATCTAAAATCCTGGATTACTGTCAACCCTTAAAAGGGATAGGACGTAATTAGACTTAAATATCTTCAAGATGGCTCAGGCCAAAGGCAAGCCTCTTGGTGCGTTTACTGGCGCCAAGGGCTATTTGTAATCAATTAAGAGTAGTGGGGTTGAGAGTGATCCTCAATTATCCTATCCCATGAGTGGTTGAGTCTGTGATCGAGTGGTTGCAATACAACAATGCAGCGGTCGCATGCGTGTAGGTTTCACCTGCTTTTACTTCATTTCCGTACGGATTTAAGTTGTTTGTAAGCTAATTATTTGTGTAATTTTTCTGAGGTACACACATTTCGTTAATTAACGACTTAATAATTTTAAAGTTTGGTATGAATAATCCCGGAAATTCACAGATTGAGCAATCGTTGCAGCATATTGTGCGGAATTGTGTTATATTACATAAGAAAAAATATTTTCGAATTTTTCCATTCCCGTTAATCGTCCACTGATTATCAAGATGCAATTCCACCTCCATGGCTAGGTCTGCTAATTTCTGGAATCGTCCATACTAAACCTCAAAATGATCAATTCATTGATTAACGATATGTTCGCAGATAATTTATTTACTTTTTCGTTACTACGAGAAACAAAGTATTGAACATTTATGCTCTAGCATTTTTAATGTGAATTGAAAAATCTTATTTTTCTGGTTGAAGTGTGTTGGTTACTTGATTCGAGACCTAATTTTATAACGGATTTTTTTTGTTTAAATCGAACAGCTACCATGGTAAACAAACATTATTCTTTAACAGAGTATTAATTATGGATGACGGTCGTATATGATAATGATTCATCAAACGTAAACAGTTCATATTATAGAGTATTTTCCGGATAATAGCTTATTAGCGCAAAATCGAACTAGCACCGAAAAAGGAAGCCTGAAAATATCCAGCCTATATGCCAGAGTTCTCATCAAAACCATACTCATAGCACAACTGTAGAAGATTACCCCACTTCACCAATACCTCTCTCACTTCCACCAAAAGTCGTTAACCCCTCTGAGGTCAAATACATTCTGAAAAACCTACCTTACCGAAAATCCCCTGGATATGATCTTCTTACTCCTCAAATTCTCAAACAGCTTCCTCATAAAGCCATAATCTTCCTAACCTACATCTATAATTGCATTATCCGAACGACGGACTTTCCTCTCCTCTGGAAACACTCCATTCTGGACATACGGAATAGAGCTATGGGGGACAGCAAAAAAGTCGAACATCAAGCGCATCCAATCCTTTCAATCAAAAGTCCTGAGAACAATAGTAAATGCCCCATATTACGTCACCAACAACCCTTCATAATGATCTTAATATACCCTACATTCTTGAACTCATCCCTTCCAAATTCATGAAATTCCATACTAAACCTCAAAATGATCAATTCATTGATTAACGATATGTTCGCAGATAATTTATTTACTTTTTCGTTACTACGAGAAACAAAGTATTGAACATTTATGCTCTAGCATTTTTAATGTGAATTGAAAAATCTTATTTTTCTGGTTGAAGTGTGTTGGTTACTTGATTCGAGACCTAATTTTATAACGGATTTTTTTTTGTTTAAATCGAACAGCTACCATGGTAAACAAACATTATCCTTTAACAGAGTATTAATTATGGATGACGGTCCTATATGATAATGATTCATCAAACGTAAACAGTTCATATTATAGAGTATTTTCCGGATAATAACTTATTAGCGCAAAATCGAACTAGCACCGAAAAAGGAAGCCTGAAAATATCCAGCCTATATGCCAGAGTTTGGGCTTCATCATAATTGTAAAATGTATATATTTACATAGATAGGTGCATAAGTACACCCACTAGGGATACGATGCGTGGAATGTATTCAATTAGATACAGTGCCGGTAGGTAAATCGATGGAACTGAACTATAGAATTTAACCTCGAGATTCACGTGCCATCAGGTGATGAAATTGATAGCATTATAGTTATAAAGCGAAAAACTTGGCTTTATATTAACACCAAACAGTTGTAAAGGGGGTGGGAGGAGCTCGGCTGCTTCCGGCCCTTCCGTTAACTTACTGGGTGAATCGTCTTGGCAGTGGGGAGGGGCTCTTGGGCAGAGTTTGTATGTATATATTATATGAATGAAACATTGCATAGGAATGAATGAATTCTTATATCACAATTCATAATGCTGTATAAGAAAAGTTAAGGCTCGTGATATGGCAATGTTTGGCCTAATATTACGTAACAAAGGTTGTAAACATATATAGAGGATTAGAAGGGGAATAAAGACAGTTTAAACCTAGCCGTTGCTCATATATCATTTCCCTTTACTCTCGTTCTATTTTTTTTAATCGTCTACCGTGCTTCGTCCTTCATCTTTGATCGTTTCCACCTTCAAGGTACAGCGGACGAATGTTCAATCGATCCTTACTCGTTCCGTCCCCTATAATCGTTTAATGCGATCCCATATCGCCACATTGCCCACATATAGGTGATGCGTCTTCCCTGGGGTAGATGCGTCCTTAAGGTCGTGATGATATAATCCACGGTGGCGACCAAATCGTTACAATATGGTATGACTCGTATTTCGTGTATTTGGCGTTTAATAACCCGGAAGTCCTAGTTAGCAAAATTTTTTATAATAATGACCTAAGTTAAATTTAGGGTTTAGATAACTTGATAAAAACATTGAAACACCACGGCGGTCTTCCAACATCAATGTTTTGTCGGATTTTTCCGTAATCGGAATGTTTTGATACAGATTGTATAGAATCGATTGCAGGTCAAAGGTTGGTGGTTTATATTTGTAACAACGACTAATGAAATTTTCTTTAATTTGTGTTGGTACCCTTGGTCATTATAAAACACTTAAAAGACATTTCCCAAAATAAAGTTATTATTTACTAATTTTATTGCAAAATGATTTGCAAAATTAAATAATTATATATCTAGCTCATATGTGTTCTATTGTGTACTAATTACATTATTACTTTACGTTTGACAACTACATTGTTATTATTATATGTTATAGCTAACGGTATATTCTGACTTTTGTTTTTTTGTTTACAGTAGACATCCTGCTAACACAGGTGAGTGCTGTTTAATAACATTTCATAAATACCAAAATGGTATCATTAAGGGATAAAGTATTTAGACTATTTCAGAAAACACTTTTTAGAAACTATGTCTACGAGACATCCATAATCTCCTCAAGGCATCGTCTTAAAATAATTTTCTATTAACTAACAATCTTTATTAACATATAAAAGCATAAATGATACAAACGCTCTAAAAAGATTTCTTCATTATATAGAATTTCAGGCCCGGAAAGTAATAAGAGAATCTACAAATCCTGGCTCGACAAAATTCAAATTCGGCCTTTCCTTGTTCAGATCAAATCAACATTAAACTTTTTGACGTACACTTTAAAAGAATGTTATGTTTTACTTTCTTTAAAAGAATCTTAGCTATTAATGTAACATAACATGATAAGATAATATAGATTGATATTTATTACAAAGATTCAGAGGAGTTCTCAGTCCTGCTGTAGTAGGCGTCGTATCTTGCCAGTGATCCTGTTTCTCCCTAAATCTATTTATTAGATTAAGCCATTTCTTGTTTTTTTTTTATTTAGTGCATTCATCACCAAACAAACTAATTGACGTTATCGTAAATGACGTTGTCGGGTCGTCACGAGGGAGGGGCCTAGTTTTCCTAGCCCTAGTAACGAAGTGAGGGTTGATTAGGCTACGACCTGGACAATTGCTTCATGATGGGTCTCAATACCGTACTATCTGACTCCATATTTGATAGATATGTGCCCCGAAAATGCACTATGTTCAGGAGAGGTGGTATAGGGTAGGTAGTGTAGGTAGTTTGTGCTCTTGGAATGACCACGAATTTACACTCAGTATCTGAGGGAAGGCGAAAACCGTCCGGATCCCAAAGGTGAGTGTGAACCGGAGAGAGGTGACTGGATTTCCGTGGGAGACACTACTAGGTAAAGTTGTCCGCAAGGGAGAGGTCTCTCTCAAGGAGGTATTAGTTTTACCGAGACGAAGGCAGAGAATCCCACTAGGAAAGTATGGGGTCTGACGAGGCCGGACCATATTATAACCAATTTACTATATATATACAATAGCGTATAGGGTGATTTATCTTATTTAGTTAGCGGTCGCTACCTACCGACGTATACGGTGCCCCACTCCGGTAAGTAGACCGTACCAATTACTAAAATGAAGCCCGAATTGAAGGAAGTAAACTTGAAGTACAATGGTTTGTTTACGTCAGGGGAAACAAAATTTTGAATACTAACTCACTGATGTGATGATATGGTTTCGAAATAGGCACGCAGATATTGTAAGGAAATTCATCATAGTGTTCTTTTCAGTGACCATAGCTCTGGAGTGAACTCCAAGGACCAAACCCTCGAAACTTCCAGTGTTGGTGGGTTTGCAAAGCTCCCTCGAACTGCTCGCCAAGTGAAACAGTTATGCTTGGCACTGTGCAAGCCTATTTCAAAAGTGGGTCCGAGAGGGGACCTCCAATACGTGTTGTCCAAGAATCCGGCATCCAGCAAACCTTTATTACGAGCGGGGATGGGGGAGTGAACAACTAGAAACGGAAATTGAGCCCTTTATGGGTAGTAACCCCGGCTTACGTGGGTCATCAATGTGCCTGATGGCGGCACAAGATAAGACATATCAAGAAATCCATGCAATACACAAAATGACTATGGCTCAAACCACCACAACAAAACTGTTCATAGTCACCCTCCACTGAAACAAAAAGATAGCTATGCCTGGATAAACACTTCTAGCTGCACACTTCCATGCAATACACAAAATGACTATGGCTCAAACCACCACAACAAAACTGTTCATAGTCACCCTCCACTGAAACAAACAGATAGCTATGCCTGGATAAACACTTCTAGCTGCACACTTCCAAGCAATACACAAAATGACTATGGCTCAAACCACCACAACAAAACTGTTCATAGTCACCCTCCACTGAAACAAACAGATAGCTATGCCTGGATAAACACTTCTAGCTGCACACTTCCATGCAATACACAAAATGACTATGGCTCAAACCACCACAACAAAACTGTTCATAGTCACCCTCCACTGAAACAAACAGATAGCTATGCCTGGATAAACACTTCTAGCTGCACACTTCCAAGCAATACACAAAATGACTACGGCTCAAACCACCACAACAAAACTGTTCATAGTCACCCTCCACTGAAACAAACAGATAGCTATGCCTGGATAAACACTTCTAGCTGCACACTTCCAAGCAATACACAAAATGACTATGGCTCAAACCACCACAACAAAACTGTTCATAGTCACCCTCCACTGAAACAAACAGATAGCTATGCCTGGATAAACACTTCTAGCTGCACACTTCCATGCAATACACAAAATGACTATGGCTCAAACCACCACAACAAAACTGTTCATAGTCACCCTCCACTGAAACAAACAGATAGCTATGCCTGGATAAACACTTCTAGCTGCACACTTCCATGCAATACACATAATGACTATGGCTCAAACCACCACAACAAAACTGTTCATAGTCACCCTCCACTGAAACAAACAGATAGCTATGCCTGGATAAACACTTCTAGCTGCACACTTCCATGCAATACACAAAATGACTATGGCTCAAACCACCACAACAAAACTGTTCATAGTCACCCTCCACTGAAACAAACAGATAGCTATGCCTGGATAAACACTTCTAGCTGCACACTTCCATGCAATACACAAAATGACTATGGCTCAAACCACCACAACAAAACTGTTCATAGTCACCCTCCACTGAAACAAACAGATAGCTATGCCTGGATAAACACTTCTAGCTGCACACTTCCATGCAATACACAAAATGACTATGGCTCAAACCACCACAACAAAACTGTTCATAGTCACCCTCCACTGAAACAAACAGATAGCTATGCCTGGATAAACACTTCTAGCTGCACACTTCCAAGCAATACACAAAATGACTATGGCTCAAACCACCACAACAAAACTGTTCATAGTCACCCTCCACTGAAACAAACAGATAGCTATGCCTGGATAAACACTTCTAGCTGCACACTTCCATGCAATACACAAAATGACTATGGCTCAAACCACCACAACAAAACTGTTCATAGTCACCCTCCACTGAAACAAACAGATAGCTATGCCTGGATAAACCCTTCTAGCTGCACACTTCCAAGCAATACACAAAATGACTATGGCTCAAACCACCACAACAAAACTGTTCATAGTCACCCTCCACTGAAACAAACAGATAGCTATGCCTGGATAAACACTTCTAGCTGCACACTTCCATGCAATACACAAAATGACTATGGCTCAAACCACCACAACAAAACTGTTCATAGTCACCCTCCACTGAAACAAACAGATAGCTATGCCTGGATAAACACTTCTAGCTGCACACTTCCATGCAATACACAAAATGACTATGGCTCAAACCACCACAACAAAACTGTTCATAGTCACCCTCCACTGAAACAAACAGATAGCTATGCCTGGATAAACACTTCTAGCTGCACACTTCCAAGCAATACACAAAATGACTACGGCTCAAACCACCACAACAAAACTGTTCATAGTCACCCTCCACTGAAACAAACAGATAGCTATGCCTGGATAAACACTTCTAGCTGCACACTTCCAAGCAATACACAAAATGACTATGGCTCAAACCACCACAACAAAACTGTTCATAGTCACCCTCCACTGAAACAAACAGATAGCTATGCCTGGATAAACACTTCTAGCTGCACACTTCCAAGCAATACACAAAATGACTATGGCTCAAACCACCACAACAAAACTGTTCATAGTCACCCTCCACTGAAACAAACAGATAGCTATGCCTGGATAAACACTTCTAGCTGCACACTTCCATGCAATACACAAAATGACTATGGCTCAAACCACCACAACAAAACTGTTCATAGTCACCCTCCACTGAAACAAACAGATAGCTATGCCTGGATAAACACTTCTAGCTGCACACTTCCAAGCAATACACAAAATGACTATGGCTCAAACCACCACAACAAAACTGTTCATAGTCACCCTCCACTGAAACAAACAGATAGCTATGCCTGGATAAACACTTCTAGCTGCACACTTCCATGCAATACACAAAATGACTATGGCTCAAACCACCACAACAAAACTGTTCATAGTCACCCTCCACTGAAACAAACAGATAGCTATGCCTGGATAAACACTTCTAGCTGCACACTTCCATGCAATACACAAAATGACTATGGCTCAAACCACCACAACAAAACTGTTCATAGTCACCCTCCACTGAAACAAACAGATAGCTATGCCTGGATAAACACTTCTAGCTGCACACTTCCAAGCAATACACAAAATGACTACGGCTCAAACCACCACAACAAAACTGTTCATAGTCACCCTCCACTGAAACAAACAGATAGCTATGCCTGGATAAACACTTCTAGCTGCACACTTCCAAGCAATACACAAAATGACTATGGCTCAAACCACCACAACAAAACTGTTCATAGTCACCCTCCACTGAAACAAACAGATAGCTATGCCTGGATAAACACTTCTAGCTGCACACTTCCATGCAATACACAAAATGACTATGGCTCAAACCACCACAACAAAACTGTTCATAGTCACCCTCCACTGAAACAAACAGATAGCTATGCCTGGATAAACACTTCTAGCTGCACACTTCCATGCAATACACATAATGACTATGGCTCAAACCACCACAACAAAACTGTTCATAGTCACCCTCCACTGAAACAAACAGATAGCTATGCCTGGATAAACACTTCTAGCTGCACACTTCCATGCAATACACAAAATGACTATGGCTCAAACCACCACAACAAAACTGTTCATAGTCACCCTCCACTGAAACAAACAGATAGCTATGCCTGGATAAACACTTCTAGCTGCACACTTCCATGCAATACACAAAATGACTATGGCTCAAACCACCACAACAAAACTGTTCATAGTCACCCTCCACTGAAACAAACAGATAGCTATGCCTGGATAAACACTTCTAGCTGCACACTTCCAAGCAATACACAAAATGACTATGGCTCAAACCACCACAACAAAACTGTTCATAGTCACCCTCCACTGAAACAAACAGATAGCTATGCCTGGATAAACACTTCTAGCTGCACACTTCCATGCAATACACAAAATGACTATGGCTCAAACCACCACAACAAAACTGTTCATAGTCACCCTCCACTGAAACAAACAGATAGCTATGCCTGGATAAACACTTCTAGCTGCACACTTCCATGCAATACACAAAATGACTATGGCTCAAACCACCACAACAAAACTGTTCATAGTCACCCTCCACTGAAACAAACAGATAGCTATGCCTGGATAAACACTTCTAGCTGCACACTTCCATGCAATACACAAAATGACTATGGCTCAAACCACCACAACAAAACTGTTCATAGTCACCCTCCACTGAAACAAACAGATAGCTATGCCTGGATAAACACTTCTAGCTGCACACTTCCATGCAATACACAAAATGACTATGGCTTAAACCACCACAACAAAACTGTTCATAGTCACCCTCCACTGAAACAAACAGATAGCTATGCCTGGATAAACACTTCTAGCTGCACACTTCCATGCAATACACAAAATGACTATGGCTCAAACCACCACAACAAAACTGTTCATAGTCACCCTCCACTGAAACAAACAGATAGCTATGCCTGGATAAACACTTCTAGCTGCACACTTCCAAGCAATACACAAAATGACTATGGCTCAAACCACCACAACAAAACTGTTCATAGTCACCCTCCACTGAAACAAACAGATAGCTATGCCTGGATAAACACTTCTAGCTGCACACTTCCAAGCAATACACAAAATGACTATGGCTCAAACCACCACAACAAAACTGTTCATAGTCACCCTCCTCTGAAACAAACAGATAGCTATGCCTGGATAAACACTTCTAGCTGCACACTTCCATGCAATACACAAAATGACTATGGCTCAAACCACCACAACAAAACTGTTCATAGTCACCCTCCACTGAAACAAACAGATAGCTATGCCTGGATAAACACTTCTAGCTGCACACTTCCATGCAATACACAAAATGACTATGGCTCAAACCACCACAACAAAACTGTTCATAGTCACCCTCCACTGAAACAAACAGATAGCTATGCCTGGATAAACACTTCTAGCTGCACACTTCCAAGCAATACACAAAATGACTACGGCTCAAACCACCACAACAAAACTGTTCATAGTCACCCTCCACTGAAACAAACAGATAGCTATGCCTGGATAAACACTTCTAGCTGCACACTTCCAAGCAATACACAAAATGACTATGGCTCAAACCACCACAACAAAACTGTTCATAGTCACCCTCCACTGAAACAAACAGATAGCTATGCCTGGATAAACACTTCTAGCTGCACACTTCCAAGCAATACACAAAATGACTATGGCTCAAACCACCACAACAAAACTGTTCATAGTCACCCTCCACTGAAACAAACAGATAGCTATGCCTGGATAAACACTTCTAGCTGCACACTTCCATGCAATACACAAAATGACTATGGCTCAAACCACCACAACAAAACTGTTCATAGTCACCCTCCACTGAAACAAACAGATAGCTATGCCTGGATAAACACTTCTAGCTGCACACTTCCAAGCAATACACAAAATGACTATGGCTCAAACCACCACAACAAAACTGTTCATAGTCACCCTCCACTGAAACAAACAGATAGCTATGCCTGGATAAACACTTCTAGCTGCACACTTCCAAGCAATACACAAAATGACTATGGCTCAAACCACCACAACAAAACTGTTCATAGTCACCCTCCACTGAAACAAACAGATAGCTATGCCTGGATAAACACTTCTAGCTGCACACTTCCAAGCAATACACAAAATGACTATGGCTCAAACCACCACAACAAAACTGTTCATAGTCACCCTCCACTGAAACAAACAGATAGCTATGCCTGGATAAACACTTCTAGCTGCACACTTCCATGCAATACACAAAATGACTATGGCTCAAACCACCACAACAAAACTGTTCATAGTCACCCTCCACTGAAACAAACAGATAGCTATGCCTGGATAAACACTTCTAGCTGCACACTTCCATGCAATACACATAATGACTATGGCTCAAACCACCACAACAAAACTGTTCATAGTCACCCTCCACTGAAACAAACAGATAGCTATGCCTGGATAAACACTTCTAGCTGCACACTTCCAAGCAATACACAAAATGACTATGGCTCAAACCACCACAACAAAACTGTTCATAGTCACCCTCCACTGAAACAAACAGATAGCTATGCCTGGATAAACACTTCTAGCTGCACACTTCCAAGAAATACACAAAATGACTATGGCTCAAACCACCACAACAAAACTGTTCATAGTCACCCTCCACTGAAACAAACAGATAGCTTTGCCTGGATAAACACTTCTAGCTGCACACTTCCATGCAATACACAAAATGACTATGGCTCAAACCACCACAACAAAACTGTTCATAGTCACCCTCCACTGAAACAAACAGATAGCTATGCCTGGATAAACACTTCTAGCTGCACACTTCCAAGCAATACACAAAATGACTATGGCTCAAACCACCACAACAAAACTGTTCATAGTCACCCTCCACTGAAACAAACAGATAGCTATGCCTGGATAAACCCTTCTAGCTGCACACTTCCAAGCAATACACAAAATGACTATGGCTCAAACCACCACAACAAAACTGTTCATAGTCACCCTCCACTGAAACAAACAGATAGCTATGCCTGGATAAACACTTCTAGCTGCACACTTCCATGCAATACACATAATGACTATGGCTCAAACCACCACAACAAAACTGTTCATAGTCACCCTCCACTGAAACAAACAGATAGCTATGCCTGGATAAACACTTCTAGCTGCACACTTCCAAGCAATACACAAAATGACTATGGCTCAAACCACCACAACAAAACTGTTCATAGTCACCCTCCACTGAAACAAACAGATAGCTATGCCTGGATAAACACTTCTAGCTGCACACTTCCATGCAATACACAAAATGACTATGGCTTAAACCACCACAACAAAACTGTTCATAGTCACCCTCCACTTAAACAAACAGATAGCTATGCCTGGATAAACACTTCTAGCTGCACACTTCCAAGCAATACACAAAATGACTATGGCTCAAACCACCACAACAAAACTGTTCATAGTCACCCTCTTCTGAAACAAACAGATAGCTATGCCTGGATAAACACTTCTAGCTGCACACTTCCATGCAATACACAAAATGACTATGGCTCAAACCACCACAACAAAACTGTTCATAGTCACCCTCCACTGAAACAAACAGATAGCTATGCCTGGATAAACACTTCTAGCTGCACACTTCCATGCAATACACAAAATGACTATGGCTCAAACCACCACAACAAAACTGTTCATAGTCACCCTCCACTGAAACAAACAGATAGCTATGCCTGGATAAACACTTCTAGCTGCACACTTCCATGCAATACACAAAATGACTATGGCTCAAACCACCACAACAAAACTGTTCATAGTCACCCTCCACTGAAACAAACAGATAGCTATGCCTGGATAAACACTTCTAGCTGCACACTTCCAAGCAATACACAAAATGACTATGGCTCAAACCACCACAACAAAACTGTTGTGTCACAAATAACTGTCCCTTTATCTCAACTAAAAAAACAGGAAACATTATGAGACCTCTGTTTAAATAAGAGACAAACATGTTTACATAAGTTTTAATTAAATATAAAGAGGATATAAAAAAAATAGCCATCGTAACATATGAATAAGTGTCATTATTAAAGACAATTGGTGGTTTTAAAAGATTCCTACTATAGGTTATCAAGTTGTAGATATTGATGTTCTTATTAATAATATATAAAACATATTAAGGATAGCCTATGATTATGTTAAATCATTAAAGCATCTATCAAAATTTGTTTCATTTATATTGTTGAAATTACGCATGATAGTTTGCAAGATGCCCTGGATATACTTATAGTGAATCAGGTTAATAGCGTTGAAGTCCAAATTTATTATCATTATTTAATTTATATTTTATTTCAGGAATTCAGTAAAATTCTCGATAAAATCATTTTAAGAACATCCTTAATTATGTGATGTATCACGCTTGCTTTTATTGATTTAGTTTCCAGAATTAGTTTTAAATAATTTTATTTAAGTAAATGTATTGATTTTCATGATGGACTTGCTGGGTAATATAGGTAATAATAGGTTCTTACGAATGCGAAGTTAATCAGAACCAGTATAGAGAAGAATATAAGCACGTCAGGGACAACAGCAGCACCTATGTAGGTTTAACCGGAGGTGAACCATGAAGCACCAGGTTAAATTTAATTGTTTACCGGTATATCACACTAGTGTGTCCTATTGTTGGAACAGTTATTGCAAAACTTCCATGCTCTGTGGAATTTGCAGTCCAAATAGAAAAGCCAAAACAAGGCACTATTCCCTGTAGAATTAATTATACAAATTGCTACAGACTTACAAAGTAGGCCATTCCAGTATCCAAATGATCATTACCTTTCCCGAATCGGCCCTCGGAGGACAATTTAACTTAACCCTTCCCTATCGCAGTTTTCCGATAAACCTTTCCGGTAAAGATTAGTTGAGTTATGTCGAATTTCCCATGGACATGGGGTTTCAATTTGGCAATTTTCACCAATTACTTATGTTTAATCAGTAATATTCCAAACAATGCTT
Source organism: Acanthosoma haemorrhoidale (assembly GCA_930367205.1). Lineage (NCBI taxonomy): Eukaryota > Metazoa > Arthropoda > Insecta > Hemiptera > Acanthosomatidae > Acanthosoma > Acanthosoma haemorrhoidale. The sequence continues at coordinate 26,070,378 of OV884009.1, read as the reverse complement.
TAATAAATTATGCATGTTTAGGAAAATCTTTTATAAAACAATAAAATTTTATTGTTGCCTTTATTGTCCTAAATGGCTACCAAACAACAAAAAGGTGTAGGTGGAAATATGAGTCTATTTAAATATTACATGAACTCTCTTAAACACAAAACTATTGTAGTATTACAAATTTCCACTATTGACATTTTAAATATCCTTTGACAAAAACAAACTCAAAACATATTGTAAAAAAATTCTTTCGAGAGTCTAAAATAGAATCCTCATAACGTTTATTTTTAATAGGCTCTCAGGTCATTCAATGAAGAATTCCAGAATTAAATTCCAAAAAAAAAAAATCTTATTCATTTATGAACTGGTATGATTTATTTTATAAAAGTTAATATTTTTGAACTGGGGATATTATGAGTAATTCTACTGCAAATGTCCAAATAGTGTGACCCAACATTCTTTATGAACTTACGTTATTAATAAACATTGAATGATTCCTCATATTATAATATTGAAAGCCTTATTATCAACAATTTATTCTAAAGTGACAAACATTAACAAACTTTAGCTCCAAGGATCATACTTTTACGATAGGAAATTGGTGCTTCTACATTCATTTCGAATAAATATTACTGTAAACCCCCCCAAAAAAAAAAATTAAATCAGAATATATTAAACGCTGCAAGTAGAATCTTTCTCATAATAGGATGGACCTCACACTAGCAGATGTGGATTGAGAAGGCAGAAGATTCTAACAAAGCAAGATATAAAAACTGGGAAGGATGCGAGCGAGAAAGAATTGTGGATGAATGGAGGTAAAGATTTCAAAGGTTGCAGGTTTCTACAAGAAAGTAAGCGGATCAGTAAACAGAGGGGTGGAAATCCGATGTAGGATTTTGTTATATACCTGTATGTACGATGGCAGAAGGTAATGTTCAATGTTATTATAATTAAACGTTCAGAGCTAGATTCATGCTTCTCATGGTGAGATGGGATCCATCAGTCTACTGGGACAGCAGTCAACCACAAACCGTAGCGTAACCCGCATACCCAATAGACGACAACCCAAACTAAAAATTGTCCAGTCCTTTTACTATTGAATAGCCCAAAAGCGAAACCTCAAAAACGGTAAGCACTATGTAAAAGATGATATTTACTATTGACAAGGTTCTAAATTATGTATTTGTTAAATATGTAAACACCAAACTGTGTTTAAAAACTTAGTCAGTGTTAGAATTATAGCTGGGTCTTAATTCAGTTCAAAGTGACAGAGATTATTTTTCTAAGCAATGCTCGTGATTTATAAATAGCGACTGTGATGAATGTGTAATTGCGGGGATGGTTTAGACACATTATTAAGAAAAAAAGGGATTATTCGTTAAACGAGAAAATAACTGAATTGTTTTCAACCCTAGGTCTGTTTTCCATTTTCCACCTCCATAAAATCTGATTCAATTACTTGGTGATAAAATCATTTTTCTACAATATTGATTCGGGTTCTGGTAGTAAGATCATATATCTGATTAGTAATATGCAATTTGCGTTTTATATTTAGAAAATAGGATAACAATAATTCACAAGCAACATTAACTCAACCCGGTTAGTGTAGAAGTATTTACTTTTGTTTATTAGCAATATTTAAAATAAAATTATACCCATGATATACAATAAAGGGTAATTAATCAATTACTTAGTCATTTAAAAATTACTCCGATGTTATGTTGGATATCAAATTAAAGATCTTTACCAGATTAACAATAAATAATATTCTCCCATTCAGGAAAGTAATAGAGGCTTTAGTTTTTTCTTTGATGGGATTTGAAAATTACAATTATTTCCCCAGTAGGCCTATTGGCAAACACAAATGCACAATAATACGCTGGAATAAACGTTACCGTCAGGTAGTTAAGCACGTACAACTAATCGTAGTGTGAGAAATAAAAATATATTTTCTCTCCTAATTGTTTTCGAAAATTATTAGCCTCTACTAAAAGTACTTTTCATAATACTATATTATATTTTTATTTCACTATATTACTATATATTAAATTATTGGTTTATCTTATCGTAAATAGTTCTATTTAAAAAACGTGGTATATTATGTAATATTCACATGTTCCATCGTCAAGTTTTAATTAACGCTCGAGTTACAAAATAACGAAAAAGATCGATGGAGCATCTTAATGAGTCTAAATTATTAAATCTTCTATTTTAAAATTTGTGAAAGCTCAAAATATGAAATTAGTTTCCGACATATTAGTCCAGGGAACGAAGGAAAAATAGAAGAAAAATAAAAAAATAAAAAAAGTTCTGAAACGTGGTACAGTTGTTGGGTTTCTAGAGGATGGAATCCAGCACGATGGGGGTGGTTTAAAGATATCTTTTCGATTTTTCTCAAATATCTCGTGAACTAACGATTATATCAAAAGGTATTTTATAGATCAAATTAAAGGACACAAAATCATTATTTTTTTTCAGTTGAATCAATGATTCCTAATAGCGAGCATTACAAAACATAAATTTTTGTTATTCGTGAGAAAAAGATGGTTTTTCAGCTTGGACAATGACAATGAAAAAATGAAAAATATCGGTGGTTGCTCTTATCGTGCTCATTGGCAAGGTCTCTTTAGATTGTAAGGAACATCTTTTAACCAGCTTGAGAAACATCACGTGACGTTGACAAAGGTTTATAAAAGACGTCAAACACTTCTTTCATCTCATCTCAATGGGCTGTTTTTGAAACATTTACACCAAGGTCGATTTTCTCTTGTAAATCAAAGGTCATCACGCATTTTTCTACCTTCCTTTTGACAATATTCATCAACATGTTTCAGAGCAGTGATAGCCGTGCTGTGGTCACTAGGTGGTGCATTAATGAACGGCAGAAATTTCACAGCACGTTTTTCTGTATTCATTGAATCACAAACGAGATGGATAAAACCCTTCCAGTCTAGAATACATTTTGCTTTTGATATGCTCTGTGATGAGAGCCATTTCCACACATCTATAATACATCTAGTAGGCTTGGTGTAAATATATCCGATGGAATATGGTTCAGCTTGTTTACATCCTCATCAATTATTTACTCCTCTTGCAAATGTTCTCATATGGTTCCAGTTCAATTTATTGATATATCTCGCTGGAAGAAGAGCTCGTGCTGGAGTAATGCATTTGATGCCTCCCACGCTATAAATGGCACTAAAGCCATCAAAAGAGAAAACAATAAAATCGCCGTTGTCAAGCACATATAGAAACATGTTCCTGTAAATGCATAGTTGATGGCTCAAGCTGTTGAGCATCATAATATGAAGCACTGACTCTAAAACCTGCCAGTAGATTCAGTAATTTCCAGGCCCAAAGTTTTTGTGGATGAATGGAGCACTATCCAGGATAGTGGATGTAGCGACCGCTAACTACATAAGTTAAATCACCCTCTATATATACTCTATTGCATATATATTGTAAGCAAAAGTAAAATAACAGGAACTAAATGTATTGTAATTAAATGGAAATCATTGTAAAAGTTTTAAGCGATAAATGCGGAAGCCGGCAGTCATAAACAAGTCATAAAACTAAAAGGGTCAGCAGCTGGCAGTAATAAACAGCCAGGTACCCACTGGCCTAAAAGCAAGGTGGGGAATAGTACCACCTGGCAGCCATAAACAGTCCTTTAGGGGGCGAGGGATCAGGTAATCGGGCGACGGTCGCATTTCCTCACGCCAGCCTAGGCCCTCCCCCCCCCCACAAGCAGGAACGATATTTAAACCAGGGCGTTTGGCCCTGTAAACTAGTCTCTCAGTCTCCTCATCCACCTCTGAGTCTCTCACCCGTCTTTTAGTCTCCTTGCAGACTCTCTGGCGACTTGTACCCGTGACACTGCTGGACTTCCGCTCGAATTCTGAAAACTTGCCTTATTCTTTATGGATCCTCTGTACCTCCTCTCTTGAACATAGTGCATTGTCGGGGCACATACCTATCATAAAATGGAGTCTGATAGTAACGCCGTCCTGGAACGATTGTCCGGGTTATTAACTCGAACAATCCGCACTTGTCACCAGGGTTAGGGTGATCAGGCACCTCCCTAGTGACAACCCGACAGTGGATACAAAAAATCGAAGTCGAATTGGAATGATTAAAGAAACAAATTCCCTCTTCAATTGATCCTGTTCCCTTCTTTCAAGTAAAATAGTATCCAAGAACACACTGAGGGACTCCAGAACCATCTCTTCAGTATTTTCAAAACCATTATCAGTTGGTTGGTTATAATATTATAATTAATTATAATATTAACATCCCATAACCTTCAAAACACCTTGATGATATCGAATATTGGTGCAACCAATGGTGGATCAAAGTTAATGAAGCAAAATGTTCCCACATTACCTTCACCCTCCGTCGCAAGTCTTGTCCAATGGTTTATTTTGATGCCATTCCTTTCCCTGCATCCGAGACAGTACGGTACTTAAACTTCCATCTCGACAAACGACTGACCTGGAACCCACATACGAGGCTAAAAAAAAACACGCTTTGAACAACTGTACCGACTTCAAAGGACATCCCATCTCTCAATAGAAAATAAATTACTAATCTACAAAGTTATGCTTAGGCCAATCTGGACATACGGAATAGAGCTATGGGGGACAGCAAAAAAGTCAAACATCGACCGTATCCAATCCTTTCAATCAACAGTCCTTAGAACAATAGTAAATGCCCCATATTACGTCAGGAACAAAACCCATCATAACGATCTTAATATACCCTACATTCTTGAACTCATTCCTTCCAAGTTCATGAAATTCTATAGTAACCTATCCAACCACCCTAATCCCGTCGGAGGATGTGGGGGACTTCCTAAGACTCCGCTTCCTCTTCCGCACGCGAGGCAGGTGACAACCATGTGGATTTGGGAGGTCTCTGGGCTGTTTAGATGATGTTTTATATGATGCTCTAGCGGTACTGAAAACAAAATCAACCTTATAAAATAATTAAGCTATCATTATAAATCAATTAAGTCTTATTAAAAATAAATATTTGGGAGGCCTGTAGGCTGTTTGTAAATACTGTATGAATGAGCGAGTGATTGGTGAATTTTAAATGTGGTATGAATGAGAACATTTATCTCAATTACTTATTGCCTAATTATCTAACATAAAGTCATTTTTGTTATAATTTACAGAAAGGTATGTGGTGATTATCCGTTGCTATGTTTTCTACAGTTCATTACAGCAATTTAGGAATTTATAAATCATTTTAATAAGAATCTTTTCCAGTATTCCAGTTTTCTTGATCAACACCAAAAATTAACCAACTCAAACATCAATAATAAGCACATATTTCAATTTGAAAAGAAAATAACTAAAACTTTTCAAAAATATGACAATAAAATGTATATTTATAACAATAATAAAATTAACATTAAACCATACCACAAGCATCAAATAAACAACAGTAAAGGAAAAATAGACCTAACGCACTTTAGAAAATAAACTGCTCTTATTGAAATTAAATGTTGTAACGTAAACATAAATATTTATCAGGAAACCTATAATACAAATGAAGTTGTCTATTGTATCATTTAGTAATAAATAGGCGCACTTCCAATTACGTAAAGCCCGTGGTTTTAGGTTATGACAATGAAACAGTTGCAGGTCAAATATAAAAGCCCATTTAGTTACGTAAAAATGATGTAAATAGTAATTCAGACGAAGGTAAAAGGTATAACCTTTTCCACAGACATTTTTTATTATTAAGTTAAACTTCAAAATCAATAAAAACATTAAATAAACTATAAAAACTAATTATAATCCGTTGTACGGGTCGGTCCCCTAAAATGATCTTAAGAACAAAGCACATAGAAAAGTTGTAGTTGAAATTCAGTTGAAAAAAAAATATTGAATTGGTGAATTGTAGATTGATTGAAATTTACACGGTTCACTGACTGAGATATCCACACAAAATTTCTTTTATTAACTTATAAATGTTTCAATATGATGGTACTTATTGGATGGTAAATAGTGGATCTATTCAATTAATGGTCTAAATAAATATGTGAAATGAGTTTGAGAAGCATAATAATTGTTATAGTCAGATGACTTGGAAATGGACAACATTCTAAAATGTCCTCTATTTTATAAAAAATATGTTTAATGAAATCTAACTAAATCAATAGATCAAAGATCTCATGTTCATAGTTTTTACCCCCATCCTCCTATCAGTCCTCGGGCCCTTAAATTGAGAATACATCTCCTGTCTAGCAGAGGGGTTGGGGTGCCACATGCCCCGGTCGGCCTCAGGGGTACTTTGGGCTTTACTCTTTCAATCGTATTCACTCGTACTCGCAAAATCTATAGTTACTGTTTTTAATATGAATTAATAAAAGCCACAAATCTCGTTCACAAATGCAATTCAAGCGCTGTAAACTAATAATGAAAGTCAAATTTACATATTAAGTCAATATTCCACCTATCATTACAAAATACATTTACTTTATACTCTTTATTGGGCTATATATAATCAGTAATTGCGATAAACGCTCTCATTCATACCATACAAAATACATTTAAAAGTTTTTCTCAATTTCATTTGAAAGTAACAGAAAATTTTTATTTGAATTCCATTGGTTGCATATTTGAAGAAATTATTGCTCCTTATTTCAAGTGTAAAATATAAAACTCACTAAATTATACGAAATGACACTTTCCTTTAAGCCATTAGTCAAAGAATGATTATATATGTAATAGATCCCCTCGTCGGATCAAGAGTTGCTGTTGACCTTTTCAATTTTCCACCAGTTTCACGAACCCATTCATTCCAAAACTTGGATTAGACACGTGGATATTTATGGTTCTTCTCTAAGCTGTGCTCTTTCAAAAAGTCAAATCCGTTGCGAAAGTGTACACGCCACTGCACTGAGCTCCAGCTAGTCGTTTATTCACTTGAATTCGGTATTCAGTAGGAGTGGTCTCGTATTAACTCACAATTCCAAGTGCTCAGTTAGTCATGATCACCTCAGTCGCTATGGACTTACAATGCCCCGGCTACTCGATATCTCCACCTTGAGTCTGAAGTCCATGGAAGCGACATAACCAAGTGAACCAAAAAAGAGAAGAAAAAAAAATTAAACCTAAGACTACAACAACCTAAAGTATTTCCTGATTAATCAGCCTCTTTTATTTTTTTAACTAACTTATAAACATCATATTTACAAAGTTATTGTGGAAGAAGGGGCTAGTAAAATTACGTCACCGAACTTCTGTCCCTTGCAAATTACCGGCTGTGAAATTCAGCAAAAAGTTCAAGAATGGGTGCCTGCATTTTCCCAGAAAAACAACAAAAAACAAAAGGTAAAGAAAAAAAAAAACTATTGGTTATCTAGAGAGAGAGAGAAAAAAAACAAGATTGTACACAAAATATAATCGAGGAAAGATTATACAAAAAACTAAAATTATAAAATGGCAATACATATGTTATGAACATTAAAAGTAAACTTTTTTTTTTTCAAAATCGAATATATAAACAAAAAAAAGTAATGTTAGCAACTGGGTTAGTAATCTAAAAATAAAATGAAAGAAACATAGATAACAAAAATATAAAGGTCTTTTCGCTTTAATAAAAATAAAAATGAATTAAATTCTATATTTACTAAATTTAATAGTGTCAATCACCAAAAATCAATAGCCTTCTATTCTTGCAAGTAGAAGGATGGTGTGAGCTGAATCTGGAGATAGTTGGTGTGTGTAATAGCAAAATAACCTCTTACCGGTGATCTCAAAGTGGAGAAGAAAAAATTCTTCGCGATGTTCACTATCCAAACAATTGGTAGCGTGGGTGGGTGGTGGATATCCGGTGTACAGTCAGCGATGAAGAAGTAGTGTGAATGTGGGGTCATCATCAATCAAAAAAATTCCAAAGGTCCTTCTTCATTCGCAACTTTCAGGGAACTGAGCAGGTTATTCGCTGACGATCGGAGTTTAAAATCAATTGTTATAATTACGTGAGTGAAAAAAAATAATAAAAAAAATATTTGGGACCCAACAGTTATACTTAAGCCAATCTGGACATACGGAATAGAGCTATGGGGGACAGCAAAAAAATCAAACATCAAGCGCATCCAATGCTGTCAAAAGTCCTCAGAACAATAGTAAATCCTCCTTATTACGTCAGCAACAAAACCCTTCATAATGATCTGAATATACCCTACATTCTTGAACTCATCCCTTCCAAGTCCATAAAATTCCAAAGTAACCTATCCAACCACCCTAGCACCTAGCACCTAGCACAGTCATTGCACTGCACCACTCATCCCTATAATCCTCCTCGGAGACTAAAACGGCAGTGGCCTCGTGACCTGCTATAAATAAGTGACAGTGGGAGTCCTGGTAGTGGCCAGTTTCTCTAATCATGTCCTGAGCGTCTGTGGCTGTCACGCTCTTGGTGAGACTCCGCTGGCTCTTATCCAGTGACGCGGCTGGCGTTAGAGCGTGGGGGACTTCCCAATACTCCGCTTACTCCTTCGCACGCGAGGGAGGTAACAACCATGTGGACTTGGGGGCCCTCTAGGCTGTTTGTATATATAGTATGAATGAACGAGATGAAAATTGTAAATTGGTATGAATGAGATCATTCATCACAATTACGTATAGCCCAATCAGGCAAATTGTAATTTTATCTTAATAAAAATTGTTAAAAAAAAAAAACCAACTAAAAAAAAGTCAGCTAATAACAAGGTATCAGTAACACCTTTTCAACCAATAAAATATGTAAACAGGTAAAATAATAATATATTAAACAACTATTAAAAATGGAATATAACGTAGTAAATGCTTTGTTAGTGATTTCTAATGTTTATTCCCTATTTTATTTTTTTGGATATCAATGAAACTATTCTTTTGTTACCACGTTAGTGTATCCATAACATAAGCAAAAACTTAAAAAAAAACCTTGGAACATATAGACATGCATGACGATTGACTTGGCCATTAAATTTACATTAAAATTGAAGGGTTTGCTGCAAAAAGGAGGTAGCTCCAATTTTTCCATTTGTTGGGAAACCAAACAAAACGTTTAAAAAATTCAAATTTTAAGTTATGTAAAAATATTGTTGTTGCTTACTTTCAATTATGGTGTTTACATATTACGATTAGAGCTGCATCCTTTTTGTGCCAAATAAAAGAGGTTTTTTTTTTACACAAGAAAGTGTTTCTAACTCCCAACAGCTATGGGATGGAGCTACCTCCTTTTTGCAGCAAACCCTTCAATTGTTTATTTACTCACAAGAAGCGTTGTAAAATAGTGATTTTCACTGGTAATACTAAAATTTTATGCCTGAGCGCTTTTTTTCTGACCTAATTAAATAAATAATATCATCATAACGTAACATAGATTAGTTTTTATTGCCAAAATGATATGTAAACAGAAGAGAGAAACACACTATGTTTCCTTACTTTCTAATTTTTTATTACGAAAATGACTGATGTAAGTAAAAAAGACTGCTGAATCTCTTATGCAGGGTTTTTTTTTATAGGACCCCTGTTTAATGTAGGAGCTTGAACTTTTATAACTGTTGGTAGAAAAGCAAAAATATTGGACTTGCATTGGGAGGGGGTACAAGTAAACAGACAGAAGTAGGTAATAAAAAAACAATAACGAAAACTATACATTAAAAAAAAAATTATTTTTATACTGCCAAAAAAAAATACAAGCATGTCGTGACTTCAATAAATATAGTTAAAGAAATTGTGCCATATACAAAATCATTCAATCACTACCAAATACCCATATCACATACCCCAATAACACACGTACATACATCAAAATCGAACAATCGCTCAGTGACACAATATTATCCGACAATCCTTTAATACAGTGAATGGGGAATTGTTACAAACTCTCACAGAGGAGACTCATAAGAAAACATAACTTATATTCCTTCACAGAACTTCATCCACAAATTTTCTGATGAATGTGTTTATCAAAGAATAATTTAATCTTGATATCGTAAACCATGGGATTTATTTACTGCTTTTATTTTTATTTTTTAATTGAGTTGGAATTTTTCATACTAAATGTTTACAATTGCGCCAGCTATCTAACAACACAACGTCACATCGCTCAATTTTAAATTTATTTTCACAGCAGTTAACAGAGGGGTTTTTCATTTGAAACCATGGTTTTTGAGAGCAGAACAAACGCAGGCGGAGAGTGCCTTAGTTTCCTTGACATTCATTAGTCAGCGCTAACAAGATTAGTGAATAGTAAACATAGAAAATGTAGCCATTACAGCCTAGGAGGCCAATACCTGGCCCTACGCCAAAACAGAGTAGGTGGAATTAAATCCGTTTGACGACAGAGCTCCGCAGCTCTCGGTATTGGCAGTTTGGTCCCTGGTCGTAACTCACACCGAGCAACATTTTTTTTTTTTTTTAAATCATTATTCCAGTTTCACCCGTTTTATGGCTGAATATCCAACACCTAAAGTCTTGTGCTAAGGACAACAGATCCAGGCCCAAGATGTCTACTCCAAGCTTGTCTCCTGCGAAAGCACCGACCAAATCAAGCTAGACACCAAAGAATTCGAACCTAGCCAGTACTTGTCCATTCTCACACAGGTGTGAGACGAATCTTCATTCATAATAATTAACAAGTCCAACATTTTAAGAGACCGTGACAAAATATTTATGGAGTAAAGCATTGGACAATATTGGCTCAGTCAGAATTTATTGAGATATCCGATTTTCCATTGCGTCACAACTTCGAATTGGAACTCCGTGTAAATAGATGTATCTAGATCGAACCGGGAATTGAAAAGACCTGAATAGACAGAGCGGCTCAGGGTTGAAAACAATGGGTTCGTTTCAAAACCAACGAGACCATGATAGTTAAGCCAAAGGGGCCACGGGGTAGGCAATTGTGCATAGTCTAAAAGAACTGACGGTGACGTATTGCTCAGCGCCGTGCATCTTGATTGATGGGTCCTATTAACATAATATATTATATCTCTAGCAATTTTTTTCCGAAAAAAAGTCTCCGTCATGAGGTATTGGATTTAGGCCTGGTTTTGATTCAGACACTGACTACATTTTGAAAACAGCTATGTGCTCAAACATTTAAATAGTATACTATTTAGAAACGATTTAAAATTAAATAAATATCTTTTGATAACGCTTACCATTTTTTACGTTTAGTCTTTGGTTGATTCAATTAAATCAAACTGAACCATTTTTAGTTTGGTTTATTGTTATGTGTGTGTGTGTCACAGAACCATAATATACTGACTCCAGTCTCAGCAATAATAATAATAATATCTTTATTATCCGGGGATTATGTCTCTTAAGAACAATGATTTATATGACATGCAGTGGAATCTTTGACTGTGATTGTAAAATTTACAATGTGCAGAGAAATAAAATTAAACAAAATAAGGAAAGATATACTAAAATACATATATACATAAGCATAAAAAACACATATTTATCGAGAATTGAAAATATAAAATGTTATTGAAAACTATGTGATGAAAATTATACAATAACCTGATTGGAAAATATAATATCCACACAAATACATACACACATTTATTTGCACATAAATATGTAAATCTTATTTACCTAGAATTACACATATAAAAAAATTTAGCAGTTTTTTTTTGATAAATTACAGCTTGCCTTAATGGGCATTAAGAAATTGTGTTCAATGTCCTCATTCATACCATCAAAAATATACTGCTTTAATTTTCGTACTATTGCGTGATAGCAACCTACATAATATAAAAATCAACAAAGAAACGTTAGTTACCACTTAATTAACTTAGAAGTGGAAATACAAATGGATTATAGCAACTTATCCTCTTTTTGTGTTAGAAAATAATTACACAATCTAGTTTAATGAATATAAATGGCAAATGGAATGGATAAAGGGAGTACCAGAACGGTACTGTGATTACAATAAAGGATATTTATTAAAAATATTACCAATTATTATTGTATATTATATTTTTATACAAGCAACTGCTATGCTCGGAAGGGGTCAAAGCCATAGGTACTGGCCTAAATCATAACAGAGACACAATCATATCACCTGAAACCCTTGAAACTTACTGTGATATAGTGAAATACGTGAGCCTTAATCAGGCGCACACGTCTTACTACACCTACCGAAACTATTCATTAGGGGGGTGTTGCATGCACTGAGGTGAATTCGAGGGATTCATATGATTTGCATAGGATATGCTAGTATTGTATCAATGTTATATTCATTCACTCTGTATTTACAATATCGAAATGCTGCATGAATGAGATCGTTAATTACAATTACTCATTGCCTTTTTTGGCACATTTTATTTGTTTCAAATAATAACATTAAAAGGAGGACCGATATATTTACATACATCATATAATTCTAATTTGAAGAAATAAAAAAAATATAAATAAACTTCGTTACTATCTATTTTTTAGTAGTAAACATATTTTACTCGTTATCAAAATTATGGTTTTTTGATTGATTGCGATTTATGAATGAAAGTAGATTAAAGAGGATTTTTAAAATAATAAATAATTTTATTCCCATACAGATTTCGTCAATGATATTTGTTCATAAATCATGGAATGAAGAAACTTGAAGATAACCTTTATTTTTGTGACGTATCACAGTTGACATACTTTTTAGTTTTACACACAACTTAGAGATAGTTCGGCAGAAAGGGAAGGCCGATAGAAGTTTTCTGGGCTGTTTGCTCTGGCCCTCATTGCTCACAGTTAGAAAAAAAAGCATCCTTGCCCAGCACCAAAACTCTCTCAATGACGTTCAAAACTATGAATGAAATAAAACTTTCTGCTAAAATTATTGCAAAATCATAATCATTCGGACATTACCATATTAATGTCAATTATTGTTTAATGTTAAATGTATTGTTTCAGCTGTATCAGTTCATACTTAACGCGATTCTATAGCCAATTCTCCCTCCTGTATATATCTACAAGCGTCGCCGATCTTAGCATTCCATTGAAGACCTAGCACCTCCCGCTACGCCTCCCTGGCCACCCTAATCCACATGCTTATGCTTATATACTGTGGTTACTATTAAAGTGACAAGTGAAGTGATTCAGGCTACTGAGCCTTCTCACCAAAAATGTAACATGATCGTATAAGCTGAAGTTTTGAAATATACTTTATTGATTGCATCTATTTATTTGAATAATCTATGGTTTATATATATAAGTTAAAGTCAGGAGTATGGCTGTATTGTAAATAAATACGATCATGGGATGTAAACAACCCATGATCCTATATGTGTAGGATTGTCGGAATAATAAAGTTAGTCTTTCTCTTGAGCCCAAGTGTGTCAGTTCGTTTCCCTCTTTCTCTTTTTATCAAATCTTTACCACCGGAGATTAACTTATATGTACATATATATATATATATATATATATATATATATATATATATATATATATATATATATATATATATATATATATATAAGTTAACGATCGTCAACGAAAAACGAGAAGAAAAAGGAAAGAGGTTGAATGTAGTTACTGAACGAGAGTTGTCACAAGACTGTTTTTATTTGAGCTTTTAAAGCCTCTCTAAATACATTCGGGATGTTTACATCCCGATGACTTAAGGATTAGGGTGGCTGCCTACGACGTCCGAACCTTAACTCCCCCCTGCCAGTTTACGCATATCTCTTCGTAAACTCCAAGGTCCGCCGCACTCAGCACACAGCCTGTAATCCCTTACATCACGTTTACGGTCTAATATATTCATAGTCCTCACAAAAAAACAAAGAAAAGAGATAATACAGAAATAAAACAAAAATAATAATAACAAAAAATAATACATTCGCCCTGGACCCGGTGGCTGCCAGGTAAAAAAAAATGGAACATCCACAATATAAATAATGAAAGCAAAAACTCTCTCTGAGCAGCACATGTGAATGTGAACATGTGAAACATATGATTCCGGATCAGTTGCTCCGTATCGGATCGAGGGCACACCATCTTACGCACATTCAACACCCTCCCCCCTGTGTTGGGAGTTTCAACTGTTCAATGTGAACGGTTCGCCTCTTCTTTGGGGTGGTCATACTCTCGATGGTCACGAGATTATGTTCCCGAATTATGATGACCTTAAAGGGCCCCTCATACCGAACAAGTTCCTTACTACGATTTGACACGACTTTTCTGTACACAACGGTCCCAATCGATGTTGCTCCTATGCGATCCCGCACCTTCAAATTTGCCCGTGCCACGCGCTTGGATTTTTCGCGCATAATCTTATCGCGTACTTTGTACCACATCTTTCCGAGCTGTATGTGGGTGTTATGGAGCTGTGCCACCATTCCCTCATCCGCCACCGTCTCTGGCCAGTTCCTCGGTCTCACTCGTAATCCAAACAAAATTTCGAAGGGTGCTAACCCCGTCGTGGCATGTATCGAGTGGTTGTATGCCGCCACCGCCATTGGCATCGCTACGTTCGCCGACAGGCCTTTATCCACCTGGTACACGCGTAAGTGGTCGCTGAGGGTGCTGTGTAACCTTTCGATGGTTCCCCTGCTCTTGGGATGCCCGGGGGTATTAAAATGCCATACCACATTTCGGCTCTCACGGTTGCATTGTCAAACTCCCGTCCCCCGTCCGACGAGATCCTCTCTGGTATGCCGTAGAACTGAAACCATGTGTTGAGGGCTTGTAATATGGAATCTGATGACTTGTCTCCCACCGCGTAGGCCATAGCCACTTTGCTAAATGGGTCGATGATAGTGACCCACTTAAAACCCCGCCACGTGAAGGTGTCCACTTGAATCTCCGTCAGTGGTGCTTCTGCCGTGGGTGATTCCTCCTGGAGTCCCTGCGGGGGATTTCTATCATATTTCGTCTTCTGACAAACTTCGCATGCTCCGATTACCTCCTGAATAGTCCGCTGCATCCCCCACCAAAAATAGCGCCTTCGTAGTGCTTGTGCCGTCTCCTGCCCACCGCGGTGGTTGGTTTTTCCTTGGTGATACGCCAGTGTTACCTCGCGTTGCTGCTCCTCGTCCCGCAGGGTTTGACCACGGAAAGACACCGAATGAACGAGCGATCCACCCCCAACAGCTCTTTCTGCCACAGCTTTTTAATTTTGTCCCACACAGTCTCGTTGCCCACGAATAAATGGTGTGTTTTGCCGGGTTTGGACACGTCCTTGAGAGCCTGACAAATTTGATCTCCTCGAACTCCCGGTGGTGACCAAATCGTCGCGATCTGACTCCTACCGTACGTACTATGGAGTATTTTCAGAGCACCCGATGTTTGAGTTTTCCAAATGATCTGCCTCCGCTTATCATTGATAATTTCGTCCGTCGTCTCCATATCACGCGGTCTCTCTCCTATAGACTCGTCTGAAGGGGTGTGTCCGCACTCCTGTCACTATCTTTCCGCGTGCTGCTCCTGCCCGCTTCTCCAGGCGTCCATTCCTCAATGAACTGCCTCATACCGCTCGATGTTTCCCCTTCTTCTATGGCGTTCACCATAATAGCGCGCGACAGCCAATCTGCCACGACGTTGTCTTTGCCTGGCTTATATACAATATCCAGATTGTATTGGGCTAAGAATTCCTTCCACCTTGTTACCCTTGAGGAGGATTCTTTGAGTTTTCCGACCCATTGAAGAGGTCGGTGATCCGTATGTATTCGAAACCTTCTGCCAAATACATACGGACGGAAGTGCCCAATGGCCCACACTATCCCGAGGAGTTCTCGTTCCAGAGCGCTGTACCGCGCCTCCGTGTCCGTCAGGCGTCTGCTCGCGTAAGCCACCGGTCTTTCCCCGTCTTCGCCTTCCTGTGACAATACTGCCCCCAAGGCATAGTCGCTTGCGTCGGTGGTGATCGTGAAATCCTTCTCAAAGTTAGGGAAAGCCAAAATCGGCGCCTCCTGCAAACGTGCCAAGCATTTGCGGATATTCTGCTCTATCAGCGGCGTGATCATTATCCGTGCTCCTTTCCGTAGTAAATTGTTAATGAGTACCATATATTCTGCCATGTCCGGCACGAAACGGCGGTAGTAATTGAGCGTGCCCAGTAATCTCCGAATCCCTTTTACATCTTTTGGCACCTCCATTCTCTGGATCGCTTCTACTTTCGTCGAGTCTGGTTGAACCCCTTCCTGTGAGATTGTGTGCCCTAAAAAACTAATCTGCTCCTGCCCCAGTGACGATTTGTCTATTGACAGTTTCAACCCGAAATCCCTTAATCTCTCAAATACGTTCCGGAGGTGTTGAATATGTTCCGATTCCGTTCGGCTGAAGATCAGCAGGTCATCCATGTAAATTTGGCACATATTTTCGTCCATTCCTCTCAGAAGTTCGTCCATGAGACGCTGAAAGGTTATTGGAGCATTTTTGAGACCGAACGGCATTCTCGTGAACTCAAAATGCCCTCTTTCAAACGAGAACGCCGTTTTATGTTGGTCATGCGCAGCTAGTTTGATCTGATGGTACCCTGCTTTTAGGTCCAATGTGCTAAAAATTTTTGCACCGTTTAGTCTGTCTAGGATGTCTTCGAACCGCGGGATCGGATATTTTTCGTCCAGGGTATTATCGTTAAGTTTCCGAAAATCCACCACGACTCGGTATTTTTCCTCACATTCTCCCGGTCGACTTTTCTTTTTCACTGCCCACAAAGGGCTATTATACGGAGACGTGCTATCTCTGATAATACCTTGGCGCTTGAGATCCTCGATCTCCTTTCTAATGTGTTGTCTGAGCGCTTGCGGATACCGCCTCTCCTTCACATACGTCACCCGCTCTACTTTTAACGGGATCTCATGTAGCGTTTTCCCCGTTGCTCCTAGCTTGTCCCCTTCAGCGAAAAAAATATCCCTAAACTCGCTCCTCAGACTCTCCCTCCAATCCTCCACTCTCTTAACCGCTCCTATTTGCTCCGTTTCGCCCCTTACGCCCCCCCGGCTTCGATAGGTTCGCTTCCCTATTTTGATCCTCCAGTTCTCCCCCTCGTTTTCGATGCGCGCGCCTACTTTTCCCAGTAAATCGCACCCCACTATTATCTGGTATTCCCGTGGCATGTCTTCCACGACGTGTACTTTTATGTCACCCATTACTTTCGCCCATTCTTCCAGCCCCACGACCGCTTCTCCCATTACTTCGCAGGGTCCCCCAAGAGTAAGTAATTTACACTTACATACCTTGATCTGGTGTGCCCTCTCTCCTCTACGCAACCTCTCTAACGCACCACGAGATATTATTGTATTGGTGCTGCCAGTATCAATGAGGCACCTCTCCCCCTTCCCGAACTCGATAATTGGCAAACCACACATCCTTTCCCGCACTGTATTGCACCTTAGGATGCGGTCGCCTCTCTGCTGCCACTCTCCTCAGGCCTCCGTACGGCGCTCCCATCTGCGCGAGGGATTCTTCTGCCACTCTCGTCGTCTGCTCCCGCTGCGCTTCGACTCCTCTCCGTCTGTCTCCGACGTCCCTGATGACTCGTCGCCCGATGATCCAATTTCTCTTGGTGTCGCGCTCCGCCTCTCCCGGATTTTCTGGTTGTTCACCTCCATTGGTTCTGCTTTGTGAAATTCCCTTCTACGAAACAAGTATGGACATTGTCTTGCTATGTGTCCTTCTTCCCCACACTCAAAGCACTTAGTGCGAGGGCACTGAGCTACCAGATGGCCCGTCTTTCCACAACCATGACATTTCCTTTCTTCTTTCCGAGGTGCGTACCTAGGCCTCGTCACTCCCAATCTTCTCTCTCTTGTCGCTCCCCTGTCTCTACCGGCAAACGGCGTTTCCTGTCTCCTCCACACTGCTTTTGGGGTCCTGTTTCTCCTATATGGGATCTGGCTCCAATCGTTGTCATCTTCGTTCATTTTTACTTCTTCTTCCCTTGCGCTAGCATCTATCATCGCCTGGGCGCATTCGAGGAACGATCGCTCATTAGGGAACCCTTCCTTCCCGTCTCCTTCGCTAATTGTACCTTTAAGATTTTTGACAGGAATCCCATCCTGCCCTCCACTTCATCGGCGCTAGTTGTCTCCCTCATTTTCTCATTTATTTTATTGTAGCGGACAACCAGGACTGCAGCATACTGTCCACTATTCTGTCTCGGAGATTTCATTTCTCGAAACATTTGGAATATATCCTCCTCTGGGGTCCATCGTCCCCCCCCCCATATGCTTTTTTCAGTCTCGTCTTTACTATCTCCCACGGGGTTTCCTCGTCCGCCTGTATCAGGTTCAGCACCTTCCTTTTCACCCTGCACAACAGGTCTGCCTTTATTGACTTAGCGTCACCTGGGTCGAGTAACCCTTCGTCCATCTTGGCTTGTATCCTCTCCATAATACTATCTCCACCTTTGAGAAAATGATTTAACTCACCTATTTCCCCAGAAAATTTTTCGAGGTCTGAGATCATTTTCCTCATGTCCTGTGACGTCACTGCCCGCACCTTCATCCACGCCAGTGTGTTCGCATGGGCTTCAGCCATGGTTTCTTTAGGTAACTGTGGAACTTCAAACGCTGCCGGCCGCAATTCCACCATTACCTACTTTAATTAAATCACACGAAAGTGAATAAGAAGGAAAAAAAAAAACAAAAACCAACTCGCACGTTAATGACTCGAACCCACTCCGCTCCCGGGTTTCGGCACCAGTTAACGATCGTCAACGAAAAACGAGAAGAAAAAGGAAAGATGTTGAATGTAGTTGCTGAACGAGAGTTGTCACAAGACTGTTTTTATTTGAGCTTTTAAAGCCTCTCTAAATACATTCGGGATGTTTACATCCCGATGACTTAAGGATTAGGCTGGCTGCCTACGACGTCCGAACCTTAACTTATATATATATATATATATATATATAATAGTTATTTTTTAATAAATAACTATGTTTTATCAAGCCTTCCCAAAACTATTTGGAACCTCTGTTTTTTAAATTGCATGTCTCCAGCTTAAGCAATTGTCTCACAATGAGCAGAATAGACAAACAAACAAACCGATCTAAACATTAGTTATTTTCATGAAATCAACTTAGCTCAAGTTACTTTACTACCCTTGCCCTAGACGCACCTGTCTCGATCTGCCGTGAATATTTCGCTATATAAGAGCTTCAGTGTAATTGAACCCAGTGCTTGAGCAAATAAACAGATGCCCTCTATCACACGATGCCACAGTGGCTTCTAATGGGTTGCGGCCAAAACAAACAAGAACTTCTTCTAAACAAAGTTAAATTGTTCATAGAACAGAGTGTTTTCGCCTACCAAATCGACGGCTACTGAACACTCAACTGCTTAAAATCATACTAAACGAAAAACAAGTAATAATAATAACAAATCAATACACAAAAGTTCGTGTGCATAAACAAGGTTTATTCAAAAAATACTAATCTGATTTTTACTCCTTAAAATATATCTCTTTATTGTATGGTCAAATACGAATCCTAGCTTACATTAATGCTAGAGAACTCTTCATTATCGACAACTGAAGGGTGGCCTTATCGAGGTACGTCTTGAAGGCTGCTATTCCCAGCATTGAAGCATTAAGCCTTTAACCGAACAAATTATCCGTTTTCCATCAGTGTCATGAAATACTCCTATCCACACCTTTGTCATTGACCGTTCTCGTTGCAATAAATAACAGCAGATGAAACGTAAAAGTGATTGACGTACATAATAATAACAATTTGTCATTTTAAAATCAACAATGTTTTCATGCCTAACTTAATGACTATTGCAACAACCTAGTGTATGAACAAAATTAAATTAAACCGGTTGAACAAAATTAAATTAAACCGATTAAATAAAATATAATTGATACATGTAAGTTTACTAACGAATTTCATATGATTTTAAAATTATAACTAAGCTTCTATAAGACAACTATGTTATGTTAGGTCATCGTTGTTTATTTATATTCATATTAAAATCACCGATGTTACGAGACCAATCTATATTTAATCATTACTATATAAGACCATTAGAAAATTGGACGATACGTTCTGAAATAAAATAAAATAAATTTTACGGTATTATTTAAATTATTTATATAAACAAGAATATAAGTAATTTATTCATAATGTATTTTCAGAGAACGTATTTAATAATTTTTTAATGACAATTATTACATATAAGAGCAAGTCGTTGATGTAAATTCAATAGAACAAACGCATTCATTTCACAAAGAGCAAACATAGTAGCTGCTGTAATTATTGTGGTATTTTCCTGCCTGTAATGACTTCTTGAGCACAGGCTAATTCCATTATATGAATCTACACATCAACGGGAACAAGACTTGTTGATTTTTTAATTAATTTTGAATCTGTAAGTATAGAATAAAGACCGTATAAGTGAAGTGAAAATATTGAGATTATTTACTGGGCTGAAAATTTTGTATATAGTTCCCTTAAGTTTTTTTTTAGTATCTAAAAATTTATATTTGCTTTTTCGTATTCAATACGTGACAATATAGTTCAACAAAAAAATTTCCTAAACGTGAACTTTTCAGTCTTGAACGACCAGTCTAAAAAGATATAAATTAGTTGCAGTTACATTCCCGTTCACAGAGCTTAATTAAAATTCTGCAAAATCGATGAATTTCACAAATCATTGTTCCCTATTATTGTTAAAGTTGAACAGAAACTACGTTCCCCAGTTCGGATCTAACAAAGCTTCTCACCATGTAACTTCTCCAGGCATCCGGCGAATAACTCGACCCCCTAAGCATTCCTATTCACCAACTAAATCAAAGTGGTAATTTCTGGGCATGTGTTGTTTTGAACAGTGCTCAATAAAAGAGATAACATCGCCTTTAATAATATTTTACACTTCATAAGAAATCTCACACAAAAACTACATCATGTTTCGGATAAAAAATTGGAAACACGAAAAATATAATTTAAAAATAGGCCCGTTTTTCTAACAATTTCTGAAGTTCCACCTATAATCTGATCAAGGTTTAACTTTATGACTTATCCTCTACGGTTACAAAATTATTAAGGACGGTAACGCAAAAATAATTTTAAAAATATTAGAAAAAATTAAGTTTTGGGTGCTCACTTCATTCGAACCCATGTAAATTTGTTTTTGTCTATTTTTGTCTATTATCTCACTCTACAATATTGTCTATTTTTTTAATAGCTTGGTTTTAGTAACCAAGGTAGATTAAAAATTAAAATATATGATTTATGGTAAAAAAACTAACTAAATAAATAATAATAAACAGTATTAATATCCCTCATGAATCACTCCATATTTTTTCATTACACTCTACGCCCTTTGTACATTTCTAAAATACAATTTAGTACAACAATTGTAATAATGTAAACAAACAGCTTTATTATTTACACAACGAAAAAAAAATATTAATAGTGATAATCCGGTCTCTTAAGATCAACTGGAATAATAATTATAATATAATTTATCTGGTTTTAAACCAAGAATTTATTTTATCCGTTAATCTTGGGTTGATTCATTATCTTTATTATTATAATTAATATGAAATATATTTTTAATATTATTAATATGATTGATCCATCTTAGGTTGATGGAAGGAAGATGTTAAGTCCCCATCAAATTAGTTAATGAAATTTTTATTCCATATTTTGTTATGTTTGTGGTCTTAATAATATCTATTTCGTCGATTTTTCACATTCTATAAATTCGAACCTATCAACGTTTTAAACTTCATTGCCTAAACTATGTTATACCTACCTCTTGCTAATAGCCCTACGCAAATGTTCAACTAGCATTCATTTCTTGTCATCAGGACGGCTTGGAGACATGATTAGTAATACAGTCCTGATGAAAGCAAACATTTCGCATTCACCCAACCAATCTACTCTAAATATGTAATTGCTATTGTAAGTAAACATTAAATGTTTTACTTCCAAGGTTTGCTTTTAGGTATGTAGCAGAATAGTAACATAAAATAGACCAAATATGAGCTGCTATGTCTGATATTTAATTAAAAACTGGTCAATTCACTGATTGGTCTTAACTATTTACTTTCATTATTTTAAAATTATTTTGTTACGAGTAAAAACTGAATTTTCCTTTTATGTTTCAATATACATAAAACTATATTAAAGATAAAGTAAAGTAACAATATCACTAGTTTTTTTCTAAGTTTCCACGTCAGTTTCTTGAAAACTTCATTCTGTTTCTTAAACCATTATGCCCAGTGAACATCACCTTTCAGGAAATAATAAATGTGGGATTAGCTATACTATTTTAAGTTGCATTCAATGGATATATTTTGTAATATGCGATTTTTTTTTTTTTTGAGTTACCGGCTCTGTTATGTCCTTACCCATGACGAAAAAAAATCATAAACAGCCAGTGAGCAGAGATCTTCAATGTTTGCAAAACGGTCAAGACTTTTTTCATATTTTTTTTTCGCTCTTTGTGAGTAATGAGCGCTATTAGTTAGTTATACAATATGATGAATTGCTATTTATTTAATAAACCAATGGTTATTTATGAATTTATTGAGCACTGTTTCCCTGTAGGTCTAGACGTAGCATTGAATAGAACAATATGCAACAACTAGATAAAGGGTTACTTAAAAATAAACCTGATCAGCATATTTTGAAGTTTTGCTGAATGTATATTAAAAATTTCTGGATGATTGAAACATATTTATGTGAACGTAGAAAACCAGAGACTCAAAACCAGAGACTTTTAGAGAATTGGCGATAATATACATTGAACATTCAAGGATCTTGGGTCTTTGAATCATGAGATTGTATTTTGGATAATACAAAAACTTCTAAATTATTTACTGTAAGTAGGAAGCCAAGGTTGTAGAGCAAGCTTAATCTCCATTAATTCTAAGGGATTAGTTTACATAGGGGTCAGGGACTTTGTAATTAATACCGGTATATCCAAAGGCTGGGGGGTGCAGTTTGTCTCTAGCTAACATTCCGTCATCTATACTCGTGGCAACTAGGATGTAGTGCCTTTTTTGGAAATTATCTTTCAAAAGCCAATAATTTAATAATAACAACTTTAAATGGTAGGATTTTTAAGTAGGATTCCTTTTTCCCCACCCCGAATAGGGAAGATAAAAGACGATACTGTCCTCGTATCAACTTACAACTACAATCCATAGTACGCAATACAAAACTGAATGATCAGCAAATCAAACAACTCAAAGCCCGCACAATATAATAAAAACCCATATTTTATGATGATAATTTTAAAGATTTGACGTGATCACGTCTTAACTAGGCCCCCAAATAATAACATATAAGTGATTGAAAAGTTGAGATCTTTACTTGTATACCCTAATTAATATAATAACAAAAAATTATTTTTGTAGGTATAAATAATTAATGTATTATTGACCCTTCACTACTTTTCAAAGTGTATCTTTTATCTTGGAAATAGAGAAAAAGAACATTAACAACTTATTCAATAAAACAATTCGTGATATAATTTAAACTGATAACATAATAATTCAGTCATATTCTATTCTATTCAATTATAATTAAGTTTAGAGTGGAAACAATCGAAATTCGTTAATGTGAAATTCCCAACCAAAGTAAACGGTGGAAATAATAATTAGCAAGTTTTAAAAAGAAGACATGGTATATCAAAGCAGCTGTGTGTTGGGATTTCGGGATTGGGGACCGCTACGCCACGGTAAATTAAATGAAAATGAAAGCGACTTCTTTTCCGTAGCGTCCTTCACTCTCACACAGAGGGCTTTTGATTGCGATTAAAATTTATATCAGGGCCCTTTGAGAGGACCTTGCTTCTTATAAGCTAGTAAAGTTTTATTAACGTTTGATGAAGGCGATATATATTTAAGAATTAACCTTTCGCAGCCAATATTGGTCAAGTTCAATGCACTTTATATTCGTTATCGTCTCTGGAATTTATCATTGCCAAGGCATTACTTTGAATCGTTTTTAAGATTTCAGTGTTCGGAAAGCACAATATTTTCATTCGCGTTTATTTGTTCAGGTATTTGTGGGCCTGTTTAAGCTACAGACATGACTTTAATTAATTACTTGATATTAAAAAAAAAGTTGTTTGCATAATTTTGAGTAGGTTACCGAAATTCATTCTGAACCAATTGGGACACATTCTCGTCTGTATTGAGGAAATTTCCTTCCTAAGTAATGTTATAGCACGAGAATAAACAAACTCGCCTGATGGAATATCTCTAGTGGAAACAGTTAAGTAAGGAGCTTTGATGTTATTTGGTTAAACAAGTGTGATCAAACCAGAAAACGCTCTCTAGAACCATTTTTTTAATCAAATTGTAATCTGTTAAGATATCTTTGACCAACAGTGGACCGAAGCTCGTGAACCAATTCGAGACAAAGAGGAATACATCTTAGGACTACTAAGCAAGCCTAGCTTCAATTGGCAATGCAAGTTAGCTATTACTGTCAATGTCCAGGCTTATAACAATTGGGTAAATCACCTTTTATAATAAGGTAATGCTGTAAATGCTACTGGAAAGGAATGAGGGCTATGGAGTACAGCCTCGAGAAGAAAAAACGATAACCATACCCATTCAAGAAAAAACGATAACCATACCCATTCAAGAAAAAACGATAACCATACTCATTCAAGAAAAAACTATAACCATACCCCTTTAGGAAAAACAATTACCATACTCATTTAAAAAAAAACGATAACCATACTCATTCAAGATAAAACTATAACTTTTTTTTTTTTTTTGCTCCTACCTAAGGCTAAGCCTCATACGGGGTTTCCCTTCGGGCCTGTGATGCAGGCTCGGGAATCGGTTATCAAACCCTCGTAACTCGGGGTCTCTTCCAGTGCAATTGGGGTTATTGCACCAGTCAGCGCACCTTGGCAATACTATGAATCCGTCTTTATTCGTTTATCTGTTATACATTACTTATATCTAACTAACTTATGCTATAAATTATAGCAATGGTATTCCCTATCTACTAACTAACAATTTTGTTTTCTAATCTATTCTTATATAACTTACAACTATCTATGTTATTTTTTAACAATATATCTTATGTTCTACGTTGGAAGTTTTATATCCTAATTATTACTATCTACAGTCTACTGTCCTATTAACTATTAACAATAATAATTTGAGTGCCGTATCCTATTTACATATTCCTATATCTAATTAACTTAAGTACAAAAGGAAAATTATACTAACCTAATACTCTCTATTATATCTAACAAGTATATACGTCCTAACCTAAGTTCATTTTTCAACTGTGCATCTCTCTCCTACAAAACGAAGTCTTACTCGTATCTCGTTCTTTGGATCAATGATTACACTTCCTTAATTAACTGAGGACAATCTACAGCCCCTGCCTGGTGCCTTGCATCCTCTTCTGGTATCCCAGCCCGGATGCAGTTCACACAGCGTGGGCTTTCATCCTTGTGCGTACAATTCTTAGCAATGTGGCCTTCGTAGGAACACCACCTGCAAGACTCCTGATACTTAGGACAGGTGGCCCTAGAATGTCCATATCCCTGACACTTCAGGCAACGGGGCGCATCGAGAAAGTCTTTAAAAAAACAATTAACCATACCCATTTAAGAAAAGCGATAACCATACCCATTCAAAAAAAACTATAACCATACCCCTTTAGGGAAAACGATAGCCATACCCATTCAAGAAAAAACGATAACCATACCCATTCAAGAAAAAACAATAACCATACCCTTTCAAGAGAAAACTATAACCATACCCTTTCAAGAAAAAACGATAAGCATACCCTTTCAAGAAAAAACGATAACCATACCCATTCAAGAAAAAACTATAACCATACCCATTTAAGTAAAAACGATGTCCATACCCACTCAAGAAAGAAACGGAAATGGAATTATGAAGAAGCAGAACCATTGAGAAACCGAGTCTTTCACTTTGTCCTCGTTTTGTCTTCTAGCACTTACAAAGGGAATTAAAAAATCTGGAGCAGATAAACCTTCAAGATACCGTAATCCACAATGCACCAACCCCTCCTGCCCAGTACTGTATTTTAAACAAAGCATAATCATCATGTTTCCTGAACAGGTATCGGGAGCTCTAATATCCAATAATGGCATGCTATAATAAATGGAATTAAATATTTATTCTAGGTTTTGTACCGTGAAATACTGACTACTGAGAGGTTATCGGTTTTTTTGACATAGTGAGTCAATAATTTAGTAATTTATTTATTTGCCCATAAACAATTAAATATCTGTATTAGGTCTGTTTTAGAGTTTTACTTATTTAATAGCAATAGAACATTTTGATTGGTTCTCAAAAGTGAGTAGATTTATTTAAATTTTTATTATTTCTGATTGTGTGTACCTAACAACCAACATTTTTTTTTTATTAACAAAAGCGTATTTTCTTTATTATTTACTATAGTTATTTACTTTATAAATCTACTTTTCAAATGACTAAATAATTATTTATATAAATAAACCTATCGAAAATGTTCTTGGCTCATAAAACGTTAATGTTTATTGATAGCCAACATGTTTTTTACCCACATCCTCTAATCCTTCGTGTCGTTGAAATGAGAATACATGCCCTGCCTACCAGACAGAAAGAACTGGGGTGCCACCTGCGCCCCGGTCGGTCTCAGGGATGTCTGGCGCTTCTCACTTCTTCTTGCTCACTTTGATCCAAGAGTTGTTTAGTTGCTGTGTTTAATAATATAAAAAAAAAAACAAAGCACGTTAAAAAATCTCTTTTCAAATATTTAAAAAGTTTACACACTGGTCATGTGATTAATAATAAATGCATTCGTCATAGTGAGTGTGTATGAATAAACCAACAGCAGGTGATGAGATGCTTCGTAAATGAAATTCCCCCTAAAGTAAGTGAAAGAGAAGACAAAAAGAGGCGAGAGGATATACAGCAGAGAGTAAGAATTATCGAGGCCCGTTTTAACTCAGCAGAGCTGGAGGGTTTTAATCTCAGCTTTATTATCTCAGTTCAGAACAGCGCTCATCTTGGTTTCAAATCAACTATAGTTGGTCATAACATCACTAGGAGAGCGGTGTGTCTTTTCTTTCAACTGTTTATTTTCCGTGCTACTCTCTTGCGTGTACAACAGCTATCGACATGAGTTTCACTAACTCGTATAGTAAATTAGATCATTTTAGAATAATGTAAGCTATTAGGAAAAATAAATGACATTGTTTAAATCGTTTCTATTCTTAGGTACTTAGCAGAATAGTAATATAAAATAGACCAAATATGAACTGCTATGTCTGATATTTAATTAAAAACTGGGCAATTCACTGATTGGCCTTAACTATTTACTTTTATTATTTTTAAATTATTTTTCTACGATTAAAAACTGAACTTTCCTTTTATGTTTCAATATAAGTTAATGTTTATTGAATTACAATCTAAGAAAGGTTGGTAATAAGAACACGTAGAACGTTATAACAAGACTCCTTTATTTAGTCCAAGATACCTCTATCTATAGGTATTACCTGTAAACATATACAGATAACATATGTTTGGGGATTAAGGCTGGGCACTAGCGGCGCCTGGACTTAACTCCCCCCCACCAGTTTACGAACACCCATTCGCAAACTTTGAAGTCCAACACTCGGACGTCTTAGTCCATTCAAATAATGCTCCGCTAATGTTACAAAGAAGCAAAGGCCAGCCCCGCCCGTACACAGCCTGTAACCCCTCACATTAAGCTATAATCCTATAAAACGTAAAAACCAACTGTCACTTGTAAACAAAAAACATAAAAGAAAACTTTGACTTTGAAAAAAAAAAACAATACTTCTGTGGGAAAAATCACATAACTATAACTATTTACAATGTTCCTCGCGTGTGCATTCGCCGGCAGACGCTTTTCCTCAGGGTGCCGTGCAATCTTTCTATCTCTCCTCTACTCTTAGGGTGCCCTGGGGTATTAAGATGCCAAGAGACATCGAGAGTCTTCATTTCTTTTCGGATGTTGGCATTGTCGAATTCTCTGCCCCCATCCGACGAGATCCGGTCTGGTACTCCGTAAAACTGGAACCAGGTATTTAATGCCAGCATTACCGCGTCTGATGACCGTTCTTGCACCGGGTGCACCATGGCCACCTTGCTAAAGATGTCGATGTGGTAACCCACTTATACCCCCTCCAAGTGAAGGTATCCACTTGTTAGTCGCTTAACGGTGTCTCGGCGGTTGGCGATTCTTCTTGTCACCCCCGTGGCGGATGTCTGTCATACTTCGTAGTGATGAAACTGTTGGATTTCCCCGGATGGTTCTCCTTCTTCCAATGCATTTACAGTAATGGCTCTGGACAGCTAGTCTGTCACTACGTTCTCTTTCCCGGGTATATATATGATCTCCATATTGTACTGGGACAAAAACTCTTTCCACCTCGTGACCCGCGCCGAGGACTCCTTTAACTTTCCAACCCATTGTAGGGGTCTGTGGTCGGTGTGAACACGGAATTTTCTGCCGAAGACATATGGGCGGAAATGGTCTATAGCCCAGACGATACCTAGGAGCTCTCTCTCTAGAGCACTATACCGCGCTTCCGCGTCTGTGACCCGTCGACTAGCGTACGCCACCGGGCGCTCCCCACCGTCTCTCTCCTGCGACAACACTGCCCCCAGTGCGTATTCGCTGGCATCAGTGGTGATTGTGTAGGGATGTTGGAAATCGGGAAATTCTAATATTGGTTCCTCCTGTAAGCTAGAGATACATTTCCGGATGTTCTGCTCCATGATTGGGGTAATTACCACCCTCGCTCCCTTTCGCAGTAAATTATTAATAGGCACCAGGTATGCCTCCATGTCCGGCACAAATCTTCTGTAATAATTAAGCGTCCCCAGAAGTCGACGGATCCCCTTTACATCTGTAGGCACCACCATCCTTCTAATCGCCTCGACCTTCATAGAGTCTGGCTTAACCCCCTCCTGTGAGATGGTGTGGCCCGAAAAATTGATTTTTTTCTTCCCCAACAGAGACTTCTCCATGGACAATTTTAATCCGAATTCGCGGACTCTTTGAAATACACTTCTTAGGTGCTCAACGTGCTCTGCCTCCGTTCTGCTGAAAACTAACAGATCGTCCATGTAGACCTGGCATACCGATTCGTCTATTCCCCTCAAAAATTCATCCATTAGGTGTTGAAAGGTAATCGGGACGTTTTTCAGTCCAAATGGCATCCTGGTAAATTGATAATGCCCCCTCTCAAATGTAAAGGCCGTTTTGTCTTGGTCGTTCGCGCTCATCTTGATCTGGTGATAGCCTGCCTTTAGATCTAGGGTACTAAATATTGTCGCCCCGTTCAATCTGTCTAATATGTCCTCAAATCGGGGAATAGGATACTTCTCGTCCGTCGTGCTCTCGTTTAACTTACGATAATCGATAACTACCCTGTATTTCTCCGTCTCGTCCCCAGGTCTATTTTTCTTCCTCACTGCCCATAGAGGACTGTTATATGGCGAAGTGCTATCAATTATAATCCCTTGCCGTTTGAGACTCTCTAGCTCCTCTCTAATACGCCTACGTAGCGCCTGTGGATATCGTCTCTCTTTCACGTATGTCACGCGTTCTTTCTTTAACTGGATCTCGTGGACCGTCTTCCCAGTCGCTCCTAGCGTGTCTCCCTCTACGTAAAAAATATCCTCAAACTCCCTCTGTAGGCCTTCCCTCCAGCCCTCTATTTTATTAACCGCCCCTATCCGCGCTCTTCCGTCCCAAATAGTCCCTTGACATTTATATTCCACTTTCCCCAATTTAATGTTCCATTTTCCCCCGATATTCTCCACACGCGCACCTACCTTCCCCAACATGTCACACCCAACTAATCACCTGGTACTCCCGCGGCATGTTTCCTACGATATGTATCTTTAGATCTCCCCCTTTCTTCGCCCACCTATTTAGCCCTATGACTAACTCTCCCACTACCTCGCAAGGGCCTCCCAGGGTGATTAAACTACAATTACATACCTGAATCTGGAGTGCCCTCTCTCCGCCAAACAGCCTCTCCAGCGCTCCGCGGGACATGATGGTGTTGGTGCTTCCCGTGTCCACCAGACACATCTCTCCTCCTTTGACACTAATTATTGGCAACGCACACATCCTCTCCCGAATTGCATTACATCTCAGGATGCGGTCGCCTCTCTGCCGACACGCTCCTCAGGCTTCATCACGTTGCTCCCATCTACGTGACTCGACCTTCTGCCCTGTCTGTCTCCTGTTTCTGCTGCGCCTCGCTTCTTCTCCTTCAGTTCCCGAAGTCCCTGATGACTCATCTTCTGATGATCCACTCTCCCCATGTGTCATGCTCGTCTCTCTCTTACTTCTTGAGTGTTTACCTCCATCGGTTCTGGTCGTTGGTATTCTCTCCTCCGGAAGATATACGGGCAATGCCTCGCGATGTGTCCTTCCTCGCCACACTCAAAACATTTCGTTCGAGGACACTGTGCCACTAAATGTCCTGCCTTCCTACATCCGTGGCATTTTCTTTCTTCCCTGGGCGCGGCATACCTCGGTCTCGTTCCCCTGAATCTTCTTTCTCCTGTCGTTTCCTTGTCTCTGCCAATAACGGACGTTTCTGGTCTCCTCCAGGTTGGTTTCAGGGTCCGGGTTCTTTTGTATGCAACTCGGCTCCACTCATTGTCGACGTCTTGCACCCTCACTTCTTCCTCCTTGGCACTAGTGTCGATCATTGATTGTGCACACTCCGAGAACGAGCGCTCATCAGAGAATCCTTCCTTTCTTCCTGTCTCCTTGGCCAGTTGCACTTTTAGAATTGTGGATAAGAATCCCATTCTACCCTCCACCTCTTCTACACTAATCGACTCTCTCATCTTCTCCGTTATCTTATTGAAACGGACTACTAACCCCGCAGCATATTGCCCGTTACTTTGTCTTGGGGACTTTGTCTCCCTAAACATTTGGAATATGTCCTCCTCGGGAGTCCATCGTCCTCCTCCGTACGCCTTCTTCAATCTCATCTTAATTACTTCCCACGGGGTTTCTTCATCTGCCTGAATTTGATTCAGTATACTTCTCTTGACCCGACATATCAGGGCCGCCTTCAACGATTCCGTGTCTCTGGGATCTATTAAATTTTCTTCTACTTTAGCTCCAATTAAAGCTGTGAGACGGTCTCCTCCTTTTAGGAAATGGTTCAGCTCCCCCAGTTCCCCAGTGAATCTCTCCAGCTCCGAAAGAGCCTTCCTCAGATCCTGGGTATTCATCGCTTTTACCCTCATCAGCGCGAGCGCCGTGGCATGAACTTCTGGCATAGTTCCCACTCTTCTAATATCTGCTCCCTCTACGAGATTCAAGACGGGCTGTCTCAAAACTACTCCTTCAGTCATCTTCTCTCTTTCGCGTATAGAAGAAAAAAAAAATTACGCTCACACTCGATAACTCTCTTTCTCCACGGTTCACGGGTTTCGGCACCAGTTAATGTTTATTAAATTACAAGCTAAGAAAGGTTGGTAATAAGAACACGTAGAACGTTATAACAAGACGTTATACAGATAACATATGTTTGGGGATTAAGGCTGGGCACTAGCGGCGCCTGGACTTAACTTATATATAAAACTATATTAAAGATAAAGTAGAGTAACAATATCAATAGTTTTTTTCTAAGTTTCCACGTCAGTTTCTTGAAAACTTCATTCTGTTTCTTAAACCATTATGCCCTGTGAACATCACCTTTCAGGAAATAATAAATGTGGGATTAGCTATACTATTTTAAGTTGCATTCAATGGATATATTTTGGACTATGCTATTTTTTTTGAGTTACCGGCTCTGTTATGTCCTTACCCATGACGAAAAAAAACCATAAATAGCCAGTGAGCAGAGATCTTCAATGTTTGCAAAACGGTCAAGACTTTTTTCATATTTTTTTTTCGCTCTTTGCGAGTAATGAGCGCTATTAGTTAGTTATACAATATGAAGAATTGTTATTTATTTAATAAACCAATGGTTATTTATGAATTTATTGAGCAATGTTTCCCTGTAGGTCTAGACGTAGCATTGAATAGAACAATATGCAACAACTAGATAAAGGGTTACTTAAAAATAAACCTGATCAGCATATTTTGAAGTTTACAACTAGAGAGGTTATTTTTTGGAATATGCTTATTTTTTTTTTGAGTTACCAGCTCTATTATGTCTTTACCCATGACGAAAAAATCAAAAACAGCCAGTGAGCAGAGATCTTCAATGTTTGCAAAACGGTCTAGACTTTTTTCATATTTTTTTTTCACACTTCCCATAACTTAAAAATAAACCTAATCAGTATATTTTGAGGTGTTGCTTATTAGTATGTAAGTTAGTTTTAAGTTTGATTATAAAGGAGAGCCCCATCACCTTTACTTGTCAGTTTAGTCCAGTCACGTATAATGTGTATCATTTTACTTGTTTATTCATTATATAAAATAACAAAACCTGTATATAATGTAGTGATGCTACAGGAAATATAAAAATAATCTGTAAATAGATTCGCCTGAGGATCTATAATTATATATAATCATCTGTAAATTTAAAGGGCTATGAAAGAAAAAGAAAAAAAAATGAGGTGTTGCTAAATGTACATTTAACATTTCTGGTTGATTGAAACATATTTATGTGAACGTAGAAACAGACTCAAAACCAGAGCCGTTTAGAGAATTGGCGATAATATATATTCAACATTCATGGAACCTGGACCTTTCAATCATGAGATTATATTTTGGTTAATACAAGAATATCTAAATTATTTACTGTAAGTAGGAAGCCAAGGTTGTAGAGCAAGCTGAATCTCCATTAATTCTAAAGGATTAGTTTACATAGGGGCCAGGGACTTTGTAATTAATACCGGTATATCCAAAGGCTGGGGGGTGCAGTTTGTCTCTAGCTAACATTCCGTCATCTATACTCGTGGCAACTAGGGTGTAGTGCCATTATTGGAAATTATCTTTCAAAAGCCAATAATTTAATAATAACAATTTTAAATTGCAGGGTTTTTAAGTAGGATTTATTTTTCTCCAACCCGAATAGGGAAGATAAAAGACGATACTGTGCCCGTATCAACCCTCAAATACAATCCATAGTATGTATCACAAAACTAGACGTAGCATTGAATAGAACAATATGCAACAACTAGAGGCTCTGTTTAATATGCAACAACTGATGGAGCCAGGTCTTTTCAAGCCGTGCGCGCAGAAGGACAGGAAGTGGTGGACGTGAGAATACCTGAGAAAAAGCATCAGGAATATTCTTTTAGCACTAAGTAAAATAAAGTGCCTTCTATGCCCCTACTAAGATAAAGGGGGTGTGCGCCCTTGGAACCTCTCGAGTTGTTTTTATCCAGTACGTGACTTCATCTTCACCCTCTACTCCATTAAAGGTTATTCTGGAGACGTGTGGCTCCTGTTATCAATTTCCTTTACTAACCGAATTCCCCTTGTCATTTGTCTTCTTTAGGCACCTTCTTTTTGCTGTTAAATGAACAGCTGGCTTCCCACAGGTTAATATACCAACTCGCCCAGCAATTGTCATGTAGAACTTCCGTATTCAAAACGTACCACCAGTTTTTGATATCTCTGAAGTTCGGCTTAGACAGCATGTGACGTTAACACATTGTCGGAAATGCCCACCTCCGGTTTTTTACGCAGTTCTTATTTTCATCAAAAAAAGAGACAGCACTGTGTCTCAAATTGGCTGTCGTAATC
Source organism: Acanthosoma haemorrhoidale (assembly GCA_930367205.1). NCBI lineage: Eukaryota > Metazoa > Arthropoda > Insecta > Hemiptera > Acanthosomatidae > Acanthosoma > Acanthosoma haemorrhoidale. The sequence continues at coordinate 26,036,748 of OV884009.1, read as the reverse complement.
GTAAGTTTTCACATTGGAATTTTACCGTTTTTGACTTCACTAAAAAAATTTTAAAATCATTACAATATATATTTCTTTTTAAATAACCTGCAATTGTTTGCATAAGCATTTCCCCGTGCCTGTTTATCTACTCCCTTAATTTATTTAATTATAAACTTTACAATCATATTATAAAAATTATACATAGAAGGGGTAAAAATCTTGAATATTTATTAATTATACAGATAATAATGCAATTACAGAAATTTTCACCTTAAATTTGTGCAGAAATATGTTTATGACAAGTAGCATAAAAGCCTTAAGAAACTTGATGCGCTGAATGAATTGAAAAGCATAAATACAGAACCTCGCGGGGCCTGGGGGGAAGTTTTTATCACATGCTGCTTGTTTTACGGGATAATATACAACTGAATTAAACAAAATAATATCTAATTTAAACAACTACATAACAGTCTTTAGAACGTCGGTAGGGTCGGTCAAAACACTTTAATTCATTCATTTGTTAAACAATTTGTATAATTTGAGCCGGTTATGTCGAGGTAATAAACTTGCACTGGAAGCAAGTTATTTTCTATAGTAAGTTGTTTAAACTTATCGATGAATACTTGTGCTCCATCAAAGTCAGATGAAAGCTTTTCACCCAAAATCGAAAATTGTCAAATTCCATGCTGATTTTTCCACCGCCAAAAACGAAATAAAACTGAAAGAATTATGTCTGAAATGTAGAGGGTTTCAATTGAGTTAACAATTTCTCACATTGAACTCGACATTTCGGTGGCCCGAGATTCTGAGAATATTGAGCATTCAGTGGCTGCCACGAGATGGTCGGATTACTCGGATAAGTTGGATAACAGGGGTTATACTGTATATATTGTATCCAAGAACTACGAAATGAAGGCACATGTGGACTATTTTCAATAACCAACAATTCTGAAACTATAATAGCCATCATGGTAAAAAAAAAAATAGTATATATTTTAATAAAATAAACATATTTCAAGGTTTTAAAATATTTACCTAAATTCAATACTTCAAATAGTTCATGTCAGTTGTTGTTTAAAAGGTACTGTATGTTATCATGTTCAACGTTTACATGTATTACGTTTATTATGTTAGTACGTTTATATTGAAAATATTTCTTTGGAGTTCCCATCCATGTCATGGGAAACATTTTGATTTTGCGTTGTACTTTTTTTAATCTCTAAAGCCAAATAAGTAGCTGTGAATTCATGTCCTACTTACCAGACAGGGGGGATTCGGTTGCCACCTACATCCCGGTAGACCTCAAAGGTGCCTCGGGCAATGTTCTCGGTATCGCGCTCACATATCTCCAAAATATTTAGTTGCTATGTTTAACAGTATTTAACCCCCAAGAAACGTTAAAAAATGTCTTTCCAAGCAATTAAGAATAATAATAAAAGTAAATAATTAAAAGATCACTGTTGTAAAGCCAAAATCAAGAAAACGAGCAAATATAATTGGGCATTGATGACCCAATCGTTGACCTGCCCTGAAATAAAAAAAAAACATTTTTTTAGCATTTTATTGTATGACTCTATAGTTGAGAATGAAGCCATTTAATTAAAGTTCAGTTTTTTTAATATGCTGATTGTCAAGCACTAAAAACACCTTAATCATGTTTATATTAAAAAGTAATATCTTTAGAAGGGTTTCATAATTTGAAATATTAATTAAACTGTGACAATTTAAATTCCTGTTTTTTTGTAATTAAGTGGAAAAAACCGTAATTTGTGTCATATGAATCCTTTCAAAAAAATTTACTTTAGACGTATTTTTGCCTTCTCATCATATTTATATCTCATCAAACTAATGAATTCTTCAAGTGTTTAGAGTGCTCGGTAAGTACAACAAAGCCTTTGTTTTTTCGTTTCCACTTGAAGTTTTACTCTTACTAAAACTGAAAACTAATTTTGTTTATAAAAATTAAACCATTACAAAAAACGTCTGTGACTGTGAATAATTGAAATTCCAACAGACACGAGTAATTTTAACCTATATTATGTGTTTTAATACATTAAATTGACTTAATAAGATTTTAATATAAACTTTGATTTGAATATTCTTACCAAGCGTTTTGATTGGAAGTTAAAAGTTCCATGGAATTAGTTCTTCTCTTATAGTAAATTTTGGAACTTATCGCTTTGATCCTATGTGTCTTAAAATTCCTCCTTCAGTCCCACCTGAATATAGAGTGCTATATTTTCCCAGGGATTTACGTTTGATTGGTTTTCAGCTTTAACATTTACCCTACCTTTTGTTACCCTCAGATTTATTCTATTTAAACGGTCTTCATTTTCTTCTACTATTCAAAAATACTAGTATTCAACAAGCATCTCAATCAGGTCACCCTTCAGCTGTTGATGATGTCGAATTACTTTAAAGTGTGTTAAGTGTATGGTAAGTAAGAATTTCTATGTGAATACACGGGTACAATATGAGCTACGAATGATTATTAATTATATAATATTATAATGTCTTTAATAAACTAGTTTTATGTGCTCATAAGATGATTTGAAACAACATACAATCAGCATCATCTGTCCACCAGCTAGTGACAGTGACCTCAATCGTGACTTCATGAGATATCATGTATAAAAAAATGGCGGACGGCGACAAAGTCGATAACGAACAACCGATTAACAAAACGGCAAAACCGTGTAAATATTGTAAAAATATTCCGGTTCGGGCGTTTTTAAGTTGTAAAAACTGTGATACTTGCTTCCACCCTGGATGTGTCAAACAAGTACCGGACGTAGAAGTTTTGAACGATCGCGAAGTGAATTGCTGTGTCGGTAAGGTTAGCTTGGACACTCATTCAGGATTGCGAGAAAGAGAGAATTCCTTTCCTGAGATGATTGATATGCTAGACTTCGACAAATTAAACGTGAGTGATCTACTAAAAATATTTGTTAAAGAACAAATGTTTATTAGAGGACATTTAACTAAGATGAGTACCGACTCTAATAACAATGCACGGATTAACGAACTTTACAATGAAAACATCGCCTTAAAAAGTGATATAACTGAATTAAAAAAAAGGATTGTTCAGTTAGAAATGCAAATGAATACCAACAAGCCGAATAAAAAAGAAACGGTGAATTTACAAAAAGACTCAGACGCTAGAATCAATCACTACGAATCGGCTTCGGGTCCAAACACTACAGAGCGCCCGCTCTCACAAAACCTCGAAATCGATCCTAATAAAGATTTAAAAAGTGATTCCAACAATAGCTCCGAAAAAGATACTGGTAACACTTCAAAAACTAAGGGAACAAAAATTACTAAAACAAAAAATAAACCCCTTTCAAGTGAACACCAAAAAACAAATGAAAACAAAACCTCACAAAATGTTGAAAAAATTAAAGAAAAAGCAACTCAAAAAAAGATCGGTACCGATATAGAAGAAAATTAATTCACTGGTGTTGATAAACAAGTTTGGCTGTACGTATACCGGGTCAAACGTCACGTCACAGAAGAAAAAATTGCAAATTTTATTAAAAAGAAAGAAAATTTTAAGGATGTTTCGGTAAATGTCACTGAACTTCCTACTAATGAAAACCAAAATATGTGCTTCAGAGTATCCGCGCCGTTTGAACGTAAAGAAGAGATGTATGAACCGAGTTTCTGACCTAAGGGAGTCGGAGTCAAACGTTATGATTTCAAAAGAAAAGAAAAATACAACGACGATTTTTTATGATCAACAATAACAATAAAAACGGAAGCATTTCAATCTATTTTCAAAATATCAGAGGGCTTTTCAATAAACTTGACGAGATTGAACTATTTATTCAAGATAAAAACCTGGATGTTATTTGTTTGTGTGAGCATTTTCTGAAACTAGAAAATGTTGAGCTGTGCTTTTTGAACAACTTTGCAATTGCAAACTATTTCTGCAGAACAAAAAACCTATGCGGAGGAACTATAATCTATGTCAAACAGTCGTTACAAACAAAGCAACTAACCTTCATTGACGAGCTGTCAGATGAGCTAAATTTTGAGGTAACAGCCATTGAAGTTGTAGATTTACAATTATACATATTGTGTGGATATAGGTCTCCGAACGGTGACATTAAATCCTTTTTTTCAATTTTCGAGCGCATTCTACAAACACTGAACTCTAAACGAAAATCATGTCTAATATTTGCCGATTTTAATATTGATCAACTATGTGACAGCAATTTGAAAACAGAATTTAACACTCTAACTCTTTCCTTTGGTTTTAAATTATTAGTTAAAGCTCCAACGAGAGTGACATCAACCTCCCGAACTTGTATTGATAACTGTTTAAGCAATATCTCGTCTAAAAATTCATCTATTACGGTTATAAACAATTACTTAACAGATCACTGTGGAATCGTAAACAAAACTACGTTACTAGGGACGTTATCTTCAAATCAAACTATTGTACATAAATATCGGCCGATAACACAAACAGGAATTGCTAATTGTAAATTTTTACTAGATAACCATACTTGGCTAGAATTAGAAAATTTCACTGACGTCGATCAAATGTTTGATTATTTTCTAACGGTTTTGTTGGGTGCAGTTGATGAATTTATCAAAACTAAAACTAAAACTATACATGTAAAGAATTTAAATAAAAAGTGGTTTAATAGAGAACTGTTCAATGCAAGAGTAGAAATAATTAATTTGCATAAAAGGTTAGAATTTTTATCCCATGAAGAACATGAGTACCTCGGGAAAATAAAATCGGATTACAAAAAAAATATTAATGAGCAAAAACGAAATTTCGTAACAAAGACAGTATTGGAATCTGATAAAAATCCGAAGTCCCTTTGGAGAATTATTGACTTTGAGAGATCACCAAATCTAAGAAACTCTAACCCGGAAAATATGGATCCCGATAAGTGCAATGAATTTTTCATAAACATTCCTAATGAATTATTAAATCGTATACCAACTAATTCACGCGATTCAAAACTCTTTTTGCCACCTAACATAAGCAGTTCACTTTTCCTATTTCCCTCAAACGCTGAAGAAATTTGTAAATATGCAGAAAAATTATCCAACAGCTCGGCAACTGATATTTTTGGGCTAAGTAATAACATCATTAGACAAATCAGTCAGCAAATAGCTAAGCCATTATCTCTTATTGTTAATAAATGTTTCGAGAGTGGCCTTTTTCCTGCTAAATTGAAATATTCATTAATAACACCAATTCATAAAAGTGGAGACAAAACTGATTTCAATAATTACCGACCAATTTCAATTATTCCTGTCTTATCCAAGCCAATTGAATCTGCGATTAATGAAAGAATAGTATCATTTTTTGAACAAAATCAAATTTTATCAAAAAATCAATTCGGCTTTAGAAAAAATCAATGTACCACAAATGCCGTAACTAGTTTTGTAGTGGGGTTTTACACATTTATAAAACTCACAATACATTACATAACTTTTATATTTTAGGACAGAACATAAGGTACAAAATTTACATATCTTTTTTTTTACACACACATGTGTTGTAGGTTATTTATTTGGCGGTCTCTATGGATACCAATCAATGCCAGCCGCCACATCACTCTCCCCCCAGTAACTGTGTTACGTTCGAAATCGCGAGGGAAAATGCACTACTCTTCCCGAACGCGTCTTCTTCAAAGTTGCTTCAGGCTGCCCAGGATCCTCCGGTTCATCTGCAGGTGGCCCAATAGATTGCTCCCGTGCCGAATCACTGTCATCACACAACAGATGCGCTGGCTTTAACCGGTCAAGCGATACATTTACTTCTTTACCCTTGATATTTAATGAGTAGTACTTCTCTGCTCGTCGAATGACAAGAAATGGGCCTTCATAAGGCTTTTCCAAACTTTCCCTTACCCGATCCACTCTAACAAAGACGTGTGTCGCCTTTGATAAGTCTTTATGGATAAAGGTAGTAGTCCTGTTTTTGTGTTCCACCGGTCTTGGGCGCAGGCAGTCAATTTGCTGGCGCAGCATGCTGATGAATGTTGGTATATCTGAACTGGGCCTGGGAGTCTCAAAGAAGTCACCTGGAAGTCTCAACGGTACTCCGTATACCATCTCTGCTATGGTCGCTGACGCATCTTCATTTAGACAAGTTCGTACGCCTAACAGAATAGTTGGAATCACTTGTGTCCACTGTTGTTTTCCGTGAGCTTTGATGGCTGACTTCAGCACTCGGTGAAAACGCTCGATCTTTCCATTTGACTGCGGGTGGTACGCAGTTGTATGGTTTAGTTTTATTCCACAGATTGATGTCAATGATTTAAATAATTCACATTTAAATTGTTTGCCTTGATCAGCAATTATAGTAGCAGGTGTTCCAAACCGACAGATCCAATGTTGGTAGAAATTCCGTGCAACGTTTTCAGCTGATGTCTCTTTCAAGGGAATAACTTCAGTCCATCCAGTAAATCGGTCGATACATGTTAAACAATGGGTGTATTCTTCAGATGGTGGCAGGGGTCCAATTAGATCTATATGAACAGTGGAAAATCTTTCGTCTGCAATCGGGTATTTCTGAAGTGGTGTCTTCACATGTCTGGATACTTTGCTTTTTTGGCATGCGATACAGGCATTTGCCCATGAGCGCAAATTATTTTTCATGTTCATCCAAACTGTCTTAGAACATATCAGCTTAACCGTAGATCTGATTCCAGGGTGTGACATATTATGATAATGTTTGAATATATTATAACGGAAATCTTTTGGAATATATGGTCTAATTTCCTTTGTTGAAACATCGCACCATAATTGGCTTCCGTTTTTAAGAGGGTAGGATTTGAAAATCAATCCAATATTTGCAGAAGTACGCAGTTGTTGTAGTTCTTCATCATGTGTTTGCGCTTCTGCTATTTGGGTGAAATCAATTGCAGAGCATTCTTCTAGTCGAGACATGTAATCTGCAATCATATTGTTTTTTCCTGAAACATGAACCAAGATTGTTGTGAACTGGGAAATATATTGCAATTGTCGAAGTTGGCGAGGGGATGCTTTGTCGTTCTTTTGTTTGAATGCATAAATCAAAGGCTTATGATCTGTATATATTACAAATGACCTTCCCTCCAACAAATATTTAAAGTACTTGATTGACATATGAATAGCCGTAAGTTCTCGGTCATATGTAGAATATTTGCACTGTGTTTCAGAAAACTTTTTGGAAAAAAATCCAATAGGTTTCCATGAACTATTTTCCCATTGTTGCAGAGCAGCTCCAGCTGCCAAGTCAGATGCATCTACAAACAGTGAGAGTTCACAATCCGGATTTGGGTATGTTAACAGAGCTGCATTACTTAAGGCTTGTTTGCTCTGTTGAAAATCTTCAATAGTTTCTGGTGTCCATACAATCTTAGTTTTATCATTTTTCTTAGCACCCTTAAGAAAATTAGTGAGATTTGCTAAATTGCCTGCAGCATGATGTAGATGCCTGCGATAGAAGTTCAGCATTCCTAAGTAAGACCTTAGGTGTTTTATAGTTCTTGGTAAATCATGGTTGACAATGGCACTCACTCTGTCAGGATCAGGTTTTGTACCATTTGACGAAATAAGGTAACCAAGAAAAATTATATTTTCCAAACCAAACTCAGATTTACTGATGTTAATCCGGAGACCGTAATGGCTGAGTCGTTGAAATACTTGTGATAAGTGATGATTATGTTCTTCAGCATTTGCAGAGGCAATGAGTATATCATCCAAATATGGGAAACAAAAATCCAGTCCTCTCAAAACTTCATTAATAAAACGTTGGAACGTACTAGGCGCATTGCGCAGTCCAAATGGCATAACATTAAATTCATACAATCCAAAGGGCGTAATCAGGGCTGTTTTTTGTTTATCTTCTTCATTAAGAGGTATTTGATAGTAAGCTTGGCAAAGGTCTAATTTTGAGAAAATTGATTTATTTAGAAGAATTTGACTTACATCCTCTATCCTCGGAATGGGGTACCTATCGGGTAGTGTCCTGTCATTTAATCTTCTATAGTCTCCACATACTCGCCATTGGCCATTTTTCTTCGTCACCATGTGTAGAGGGTTTGCCCATTGTGAACTGGAAGCTCGGATAATTCCATTGTTGAGCATGCTCTGAAATTCTTGTTTAGCAGCTTGCAGCTTCTCTGGATCTAATCTTCTTGGCTTGCTAAAAACAGGTGGTCCATCACTAGTGACAATGTGGTGCCTTACATCATGCTTGACATTTACCTTCAATGAAAATGGTTTGGTTAAATCTGGAAAATTGGTTAACAGATGTGAGAATTGACAGGTGGCTTTGAAAGAACTCAATGATTCCATTTCCTCGATTGTAACTACTTCACCTGTAACAGTGAGCTTTGTACTGTTATCAATAAGTTTTTTGTTTTTTAGATCAATTAGTAAACCAAAATTGTGTAGAAAATCAGCTCCTAAAATACCTTTATTGGTTTTAACTAAAAAGAAAGTCCACTCCATTTGTCGTCTTAGTCCCAGGTCAATTTGAAGAACTTGGGTTCCAAATGTAGGAATCTCTGTGTTGTTAGCAGCAAATAACTTAATTCCTGTATCTTGATTTGCTTTTATTAATTTATTCACTGGTATAATGGAAACATCTGCGCCACTATCAACCAGAAAGCGAACACCTGTATTCTTGTCTCGTAAGAACAAACGATGTTGTTGACCTGGAATATTTACAGCAGCACAGTTGGTCAGTTCTGTGTCTGCCGTGAGGAGTTTCCCTTCTCCACAACCCATTTACATTCAGGTGTGCACTTAGACGGTATACATTTCTTTCCATAACGATAATGGCCAAAACAATACTTTCCTTTTGGATCAAAACGTTTATTTCGGCTTTTACTACGAGAACGAACAGAGTTATCTCTACTTGAACCTCTGGATATTCTAGACTCAAGTGCGGATAGTCTTTTATTCAGTTCCTCCAGCGTCGAATCGAATGTGGGCCCTTTAGAATGAACAACATTTATATCACGCGCGGGTTTGATATCCCATATTTTGTCACCGATTTCGGCTAATTTATCCAGATTGCCATCTGAAATAGCCAAAATACTTTTTATTTCTGTTGGAAGTTTATCAAGCCACAATGATTTCAACAGTTTATCAGAAAAATCGTCACCTGCTAATCCTTTCATTTTTCGAAGTAACTGACTTGGTTTTTGATCTCCTATTTCTAATTCGCTAACGACTTTTTTAATTTTTCTGTCCTCACTTTCTCGGAATATACTTAAAAGTCTATCCTTAGCGGTGGTATATTTGTTGTCCTCAGTAGATGAGACAATGTCGTATATGTTTTCTACTATCTTAAGGTCCAATTGAGCAATTAGGTAATTAAATTTCGTACCTTCCCTAGTGATTCCTCCAAGATAGAACTGGGCTTCCGCCTGGCAAAACCAAATTTCTGGTTTGTCTTTCCAAAACGGTGGAAGCTTGATACTAACCTTATCAATGCTCTTCGTCAAAGATTCACTATTTTCGTTTTTCATATTTTCGTCCGGCATGATTAATTTCATAAATCACTCACGATCACCTCGGACGTCGGGGTCACCAATTGTAGTGGGGTTTTACACATTTATAAAACTCACAATACATTACATAACTTTTATATTTTAGGACAGAACATAAGGTACAAAATTTACATATCTTTTTTTTTACACACACATGTGATGTAGGTTATTTATTTGGCGGTCTCTATGGATACCAATCAATGCCAGCCGCCACAGTTTTGTAAAAGAAATTTATCGGGCCTTCGAAAGAAAAGAAATCTTCTCGGCTTATTTTTGTGATCTTTCAAAGGCGTTTGATTGCGTCAATCACGACCTTTTATTGGAAAAGATATATAGATACGGTATTAGAGGAAATGCTCACGACCTAATCAAAAATTATTGCACCAATAGATGGCAATGTGTCAATTTCAGTGGTAACCGATCTTCTTTTCTTGAGGTTCTTCATGGAGTGCCCCAGGGTTCTATATTGGGCCCATTATTATTCATAACATATGTGAACGATTTAAGCTCATTTATCCATGAGAATTTAATACAATATGCAGATGACACAACCATTTACAAATCCTCTTGTAATGTTGGATCTCTCAAAGAGTTTAATGAGAACATAATCCATAATGTGACAAAATGGTTCAATTGTAATTTTCTTTATTTAAACATGGATAAAACAGTAAATATTAATTTCTCTTTGAAAAATATAAATGATAATTTAAATAATACCCTAGTTTCAACTAAATTTTTGGGCCTTTATGTAGATAGCAAGCTTAACTGGAAAACCCATGTTGGTTATTTAACAAGCATATTAGCTAAAAGTGTGTATTTGATAAAAAAAATGTCAAAACATGTCGATTTGGATATAATGCGACTTACCTATATGGGATTGTTTCAAGGTACCATGTCCTATGGTCTGATACTTTGGGGTAATTCCACCGATGCCAAAAAAATATTTATCTTGCAAAAAATGGCCTTAAGAACAATTCTGGGGGTTCCGAAAACTGAGTCTTGTTGACCAATATTCAAGCAATTGAATGTTTTAACTTTAACAGGCCTGTTTATTAATCAATGTCTTCTGTACATTAAAGAAAATGAAAATATGTACTCCTGTCAATATAATTTACATGAATATTCAACTAGGAACAATTGTGATATAATAGTACCAACTTTCAGATTGACTGCAACCCATAATAGTTATATATATTTGGGTATTTCTCTATTTAATAAGTTGCCATTAGATGTAAAAAACTTGAGCTTTGAACAATTTAAAATGAGAACAAAAAAATTATTAATTGAATTATGTCCTTACTCTGTTCAGGAATACTTTATGTTTTATAAATAGTAAGGGAGAAATTGTTGTAATGTAGCTTGGGTATTTTCTGTTAAACAACTGTAATTGTTATTTTAAAAAAAAAAAAAAAAAAAAATTGTGAAATTTAGTATAAATTATAATATTAATCTTAACTCTGACGATGCAAAAACTTCTGTTATATGTGGAAATAAATGTTTCTATTCTATTCTATCGTTTAGGGATTTTAGCTGGTTTTTTGCTTACCTAACATTTTTTTTCTGTAGTAATAAATTGAAAATAACGATAATAATTTGATAGAGAACCCACAGCCCCTACTACAGAGCAAATGGAGAGAGATCGGTTTGAATTAAGCGGCAACTCATCGCCTTGTCACGTCCAGTCGACAGGTTTAATGGTGAGACTGAAAACCTTCAGTCGTTCCCCCGATCGAGGAGCTCACTTGGTTTTCCCCCGTCCCACATAATTATTTTGTACCTATCAACCCCTTGGCTGCTAAACTACAAAAAGAAATTATTTTCTTATAGGAAAAGTTTTATCACGATTTTGTTAACACTTTTATTGAATTTTTGTGATAATAGCCCCAACACCTAATGCATATTAATCAGGACGACGGGAACTCTAATTTTATAACTTATATAATCTTTTTTTTTATATATCTAATACTTATTTATTATGCTAAAATTACAATCTGCCTTATTAGGCAATAAGTAATTGAGATAAATCTTCTCATTCGTACCACATTTACGATTCACCGTTCACTCGCTAATTCATACAATATTTACTGTGGGATATTGAGAGATAAATTGTGTTGTGTTGTCCAACCTGAGGGATAACAGTGTTGGATCCTCTACGTTTTGTTATTATGATTAATTAAGAATGTTGTTTATGAACATATAACCTTGTGTATAAAAGTAAAATAAACGTGTGTTATTAATTCAACAAACGTTTCATTGTGCCGAAACCCTTTAGTGGCGACGAGGATGGGATTGCCGTCCACATGATTCGTTCATGTTTACGCGTTAACGGAGTGAAGTTTTGAGTTTCTACAATTCGTGTTTTCGGTGACGTTACATCGTGGACGACATTCAAAAGGTCTCGAATTTATTTAAATTGAAGACAGAAATGGCCGAAGAAGAAACCAAAAGTTTAGTCGGTACTTTGAGAGAATTTACACTCGATAAAGATTGGGGCATCGCCAAGTCGAGAACAGAAAATTTCTTTATTGCAAACGGGATAAAGAATGACGAGAGAAAGAGGGCTCTTCTGTTAAATTCGTTGGATGACTCAGCGTATAAACTGATTTCCAACCTGGCGGTTCCCAAGAAACCGGAGGATAACACGTATGTTGAATTAGTTAAATTATTTGATTCACATTTTTTGGGTGCGGAATCAGTTTTTGCCGCCAGATACAAATTTTATTACGCCGCGAAAGATCCTACGGAAACGGTTAACGACTGGATTGCCAGACTGCGGTCATTGGCAGCTAACTGTGCTTTTGGAGCTTGATTCGACGGAAATTTGTTAGATCGTCTTGTTGTCGGCATGAACAAAGGGCCGATTAGAGATCGTTTATTCGAGGAGGATGCGGAAAAGGCCCAGTGGGACAATGTAGTCAAGATAGCAACATCGAAAGAAGCTTCTTCCACAAATTATGATTTAAATGAGTTTTCATGTAGTGGTCCAATCAAAAAAGAGCCCGTAAATTATGTTAGAGCACAAAAAACACCAAATCAACAGGTAAATGCCAATCTTTGTAAAGTTTGTGGGGCGACATGGCATGATGCAAATAAATGTCGATTCAAAGATTATAAATGTAAAGTTTGCAAAATAAAGGGGCATTTACAAAAAGTTTGCCCAAATAAAATCAAGTTACCTGCTCCAGATAAGAAGACCGGCAAAACTGAACAAACACATTTCGTCCAGGAAAACTCAGATGAAGAATATCTTTATAAAATACTTGAAGGTAGCGCAAGTGAGTATCAAATTGAACTTAAGCTAAATTCCCAGGTTATTTGTTTTGATGTTGATACTGGGTGCCATAGCACTATTGTTCCGAGAAAATTATTTCATGAACAATTCCCTCAGGTCACCCCAATTCCATGTAAAAAGACTTTTACTACATATCTCAAAGAAAAAATTTCTCCGGTGGGCTATATCACAGTGGACGTAGAATATCAAGATAGAAAGGTGCCAAACAAAGGACAAATCAAATTAGATCTTTTACCGGAAGTCAAACCAAAATTTATAAAACAAAGGCCGGTACCGTACGCCATAAGACACAAGGTTGATCAGGAAATTGACCGCCTGGTGCAGGAAGGAATTTTGGAGCCCATTGAGTATAGTGATTTTGGTTCCCCTATTGTTCCAGTTATGAAGCGAAATGGCCAAACTAGGATTTGTGGAGATTATAAATTGACCCTCAACCCTTGCTTGAAAATGGATCCTTATCCATTGCCAAGAATTGAAGATTTGTTCCAGAAATTGGGGGGAAATATGGTTTGGGCCAAAATGGATTTGAGCCATGCTTACCAACAGTGTGAGTTGGATATCGAATCGCGCAAACTGGTAGCTATTACCACGCAAAAAGGCTTATTCCAATATACCCGTATGCCCTATGGTATTTGTGTTGGACCTTCCAAATTTCAGAAATTGGTAGACAATGTGTTAGCAGGAACTGAGGGGGTGGTAGCCCTACTGGATGATGTTGTGGTTGGAGCACCGGATTTTGGGACATTGAGAAAACGAGTCATAGAGGTTCTTGAAAGATTCAAGAAAGCGGGGTTAACCCTTTCTGCAAAAAAGTGCGAATTTGGAAAAACATCCATTGAATATCTTGGATTCAGAATTGACGCTTCAGGTTTGCATTCGACTGATGAGAAAATAAAATCTATAGTAATGGCACCAAATCCTAAAAATATTAAAGAGCTGCAAGCTTTTTTGGGGTTATTATTATTATTTTGTACCGGCATTTGTGCACCGCGGCCTCAGTGAGACCTATTGTGCGCCGTCCATGTCCCTGTCCTATATATGTGACAGGCCCACGGCCCTTGGGGTTTGTGAACTATCTGGCGAGATTTCTACCTGCACTGTCATCGACCCTCAACCCTCTTCACCAGCTTCTGAAGAAAAACATTCGATGGGATTGGAATGCCAGTTGTCAAACCGCTTTCACAAAAATCAAGAGGATAGTCGAGGAAAATCGCTCTTTAGCACATTATAATCCAGATTTGCCTATCAAGTTAACCGTTGATGGTTCGGACCAAGGCCTGGGAGCTATAATTTCACAAGTCTATCCAAATGGAGAAGAAAAGCCGTTAGCTTTTGCTAGCAGAACGTTGACTATAGCGGAAACGAAGTATAGTCAATTGCATAAGGAAGGCGCTGCATTGGTGTTTGGTGTGAAAAAGTTCCATTTGTATCTTTTTGGAAGGAAATGGATATTGGCTAATGACAATCGACCCTTGTTATCAATTTTCGGACCAAAAAAGGGAGTGCCAATTTGTGCGGCAAACCGTTTGCAACGTTGGGCGCTACTTCTAGCAAATTATAACTATGACGTGGAATGGGTGCAGTCAAATAAAAACAGCGCAGATTGGTTATCGAGAGCACCACTAAAGACTGATCCGGAAAAAGGAGAAAGTTTGGACCCAGCGCTGTTTTACGTATTCGAAGAAAACGAAACTCTACCTCTACAGTATAAAGACATCTTGTTGTGGACAAAGAAAGATGGCATCCTGAAGAAAATATCAACGTATCTGAAAATTGGATGGCCTCATACCATCGCGGAAGAACTCCTCCCGTTTTCTCTTCGCCGTGATGAGCTCCATGAAGAGGAAGGGGTACTCCTATGGGGAAATCGAGTGATTGTGCCGACAAAACTTCGATCCTCAGTGCTTCACGAATTGCATGAGACACACATGGGGATAGTGAAAAGCAAGGCAATAGCACGATCATATGTGTGGTGGCCAAAAATTGATGCGGATATAGAGGATACGGTGAAGTCTTGCATACCCTGTAATTCGGTGAAGGACAATCCCCAGAAAGCTGCTTTAATTCCATGGGAATGGCCAACAAAACCATGGCAAAGGCTTCATATGGACTACTTGGGACCAGTTGTGGGTCAGTATCACCTAGTAGTAGTGGACAGCCATTCGAAATGGGTGGAAGCTTTTCCTACGAAATCAATGTCAACGGAAGTGACAATAAAAATTTTACGCCAAATTTTTGCCAGATTTGGGCTCCCCGAGGTATTGGTGTCTGATAATTACGCATCATTTGAATCAGAAGAATTTCAACTTTTTATGAAAAGGAATGGGATTGAACACAAGAAAGGGGCACCTTATTACCCTGCTACAAATGGAGCGGCAGAAAACAGTGTCAGAACAATCAAACGGTTGTTAAAAAGCGCATTAGCTGAATCAACTAGTACAGACCTCAACAAAGCTCTGAACAGTTTTCTGTTACAGTATAGGAATATTCCTCATGCCACCACAAATGTGTCACCGGCACAAGCTCTGCTGGGTCACAGTTTGAGGACCAGATTGGATCTCCTCCGCCCAAATCCTTCAAAAACGGCTACTAGAGTTGAAGCAAAACAAAAACAACAAATTAAATTGCAATCGGGAAAGGCACTGCCGTCAGACAAATTTGCTGAATCAGAAGATGTTTGGGTGAAGAATTTTCAGAAAGGGGAGAAGAAATGGGTTAAAGGAAGAGTTATCAAATGCTTGGGTCCCAGAAGAAGAAGAGTTTACATCCCTGATATAGATAAGACATGGATACGTCACATAGATCAACTCAGAATATCTTTACAAGGGCCTAACAGACCGGAAGACAACGTGGATACTCCGGAATACAACAACTCATCGGACAGCGATGAATCATCTGATTGGCTGGGACGGCCTACTCCCTCACCAAAGAACAAAGTTACAAGTCAGGACACCGAGTCAGTACCAGTGCAGCAAAGTCCAGCTGAACAACCGAATGATCAGCAGGCTAAACCAGGGACCAGTACGTCAAAGGACAAGGACAGGTCTCCACTCTCTGTTGAATCTGGGGGGCGACCTCAGCGCAATCGAACTGCTCCTCGCCGTCTAATTGAGGAGCTGTAATGTCTAATTAATGAGCTTTAATGTCTTATTGAAAAAGAAAAAAAAAAAAAAGGGTTTCTTGTTAAAATTGTTTCTTGTATTGTTTTTGTAGAATTTATTTTAATAGAGGGGGAAAGATGTGGGATATTGAGAGATAAATTGTGTTGTGTTGTCCAACCTGCGGGATAACAGTGTTGGATCCTCTACGTTTTGTTATTATGATTAATTAAGAATGTTGTTTATGAACATATAACCTTGTGTATAAAAGTAAAATAAACGTGTGTTATTAATTCAACAAATGTTTCATTGTGCCGAAACCCTTTATTTACAAACAGCCCAGAGGCCTCAGAAATATTTATTTTTAATAAGAACTAATTGATTTATAATGATCGCTTAATCATTTTATAAGGTTGATTTTGTTTTCAGTACCGCTAGAGCATCATGTAAAACTTCATCTATATAATACAGGGATTTCAAAAAAAAAAAAAAAATCACTTATAATGACAACCCATAATTATTGTTCACCTTAGCCCTAACACATATTTAGTATTATTAATCAGGGCACTGAGACCTTTTATTTCATACGCTGTTCGATAAAATAGAAAAATATTTATTTATACTACTAATTAATTTATGAATTAAACGCCATTTCATGACGCTGATTTTATTTTCAACGAAACTGCCATGCAAAATATCATGCCTCTAAAAATTATATTGGTTGAGCTAAACCTTCTAACGTGATGTTAATGACAGTTTTAATGACGTTGTATGATTGCGATTTGAAAAAAAAAAATAAAAAAAAATACGTGCTGTTAATCTATATATCGAGATTTTTAATTATAATAGATAACGTTGTAAAAACTATAGAAAAATATTTTTTTTAATCTAAGTAATGTATTACATAGTGACACTTAGTGATTATTTTTCATAGTATAGTTAGGTCAGGGAAATCAGAAAGACCGATACAGACACACGGGTGAAGACACGAAGGTATCTGGTATTGAAAACGGATTGCTTTTTTTGTTACAGAAAAGCCATGCCATCTGAACCGAAAACCATTTTAAAAGGACGTCGGCTCATAAAATCAGAATTAGTGAATCAGAATATTTTCCATCATACTCCTTTTCTTAATAAGAAATACGGCCCTTATAAGTTCGATAACCATTTGTGGGGTTTTGTCATATTTCAAAATTATAGCCGTATTGTATGAGCTCTACCTGACATGATTTAAACTTGTTATTGCATTGTAACTGAATATACTGCGTAAACCAGGTTGAATTAATATATCTTAAACCAGCGATGTTGTGGAAAATTTACCACCGTGGGAGCGCCTGTTTGGCTCTCAACGGTAGAACATACATTTAAGAGGGGTCTAAAAGATGTTTTGTAAATAAACGATTTCTAAAACAAATAGAGGGAAACAGTTGATTGTATCATATTAAGTCATAAGTCAGATTTTAAACTTTAATGTTCTAGAAGTAGAAAGTATATACTCTACCTTATATATTATATAAAGTATATATAAAGTAATTATATATATTATAGAAAGTATAAGTCTGTATCCTAATTCAACAAACGTAAACGTTTTTTTAGAGAACGTAGGCTTAAAAAGAGGTCGAAGAACACATTATATTCCTGTGTATCTCTATGAGTGTAGTCGGGTGACATGGTTCTTTGCCAATCTCGTTCTCGTGTCTGTACAAGAGAGGTAGGCAAATAAATATCGATGAACTGATATGGAAACATTCTCTGTTCGTTACGTAATATAAGCTGCCAAAGACATGGTCGTTACGTCACAAACAAATACGTAGACCAACGGTGGGCATATTTTTTAGTTGTGTTTTGAGTAGATGATCCAATGCTCTGGACCATAACCATTACATAATCTTTTTTTTTATCGATTAAAAACTAAATTCTTTAGAACTGGTATAAATGAAATTTACGCCGTATAAAGTGAGGTAATGCGTAATATCGTCAATTAATTAAAAACTTATAAAGTGATTACGATGTTTTCGTTAAAAATTAAATGTAAAGCATGGATTCCTCTACTTCCCCGCCCAAAGTCCTTCTAGCATGTCAATCGTTGAAATTAGTTTATCTAGCACGTTTTTCTTGTTTTTTGTTTTAAACAGAAATAAATATATCTTACGCCTTAAATCCTTACCTTTGGAAGAAAAAAATAACCATTTTTTAGGTAATTATTTGTCTTCGTGGGTCATGACTGTGTTTGACCATCCCTTTATTTTTTTATACATCTAACTCTATGAATTATCCATAGTCGGTTTTTAGAGTATGATGAATACGCGGTAATGTAATCAAAAAAGAAATAAATAAAATCAAGTTACAAATTAAAATTTATTTAGAAAATAAACCGGCAGTGGCCTCGTGACCTGCTATAAATAAGTGACAGTGGGAGTCCTGGCAATGTCCAGTTTCTCCAATCATGCCCTGAGTGCCTGTGGCTCTCACGCTCTTGGTCAGGCTCCACTGGCTCGTATCCGGAAACGCGGCGGAGCAACTTTCCAAGACTCTGCTTCCTCTTTCGTATGTCAGGAAGGTGACAGCCATGTGGATTTGGGAGGTCTGAGGGCTGTTTGTAAATACTTTAATGAGCGATCGAATGAAAATAGTAAATATGGTATGAATGAGAACATTTATCACAATTATTTGTTGCCCAATAAGGCAGATTGTAATTTCATCACAATAAAGAACTTTTAATTATTTAGAAAATTAAATAATAATTTATATTTAGTTAATTGTAAATAATATTATTGTTAAATCGTTGATTTAAATAAAGCCCCTTCGTCAATTTCTCCCAGAACTTCTTCAGCATCACTGTATGAATAATATTATATACACTATACGAAATCATTATTATTTTCTACATGACTGGAGCAATCTAATTCAGTGATATCATATCGAGTAGCTATAAATAATTATTTATGTGCCCATAAATCGCATTAAAGAGGCTAAAACCAATTACGGCCTAATTATTAGTATAAAATTATGGCTTAAATAACAGACAGAAACAAAATATATAAAACAAGTAGAAACTAATCAAAAATAGTAGTGGCCACGTGTGCACTCAATTAAAATATTTATGTGTCGCACGCTATTGGTACCACAACATAATTATTAGGATTTTTGTTATTTTTTATATGTAAAACATAATTATGTAAGATACCATACTAGTTAAATCTGACCGGACTGTTGATGCTTGGAATGCCTAAAGGACGGATACCGTAGGTGTTTGTTATCTGGGAAATTACTTGACACCTCAAATTACTTCAATATAGCCGCCCACACAAAACAAATTGAAATACCTAATTGCTTTTCTGGCTCCCCGCAAAGGTAATCATTTCAATGATGTACCTGTTGCCTGCCATTTTACTTAATTAATAATGGAACCCACATACCTTACAGTCTACTTCCAATAATGCTGTTTTTATATCTGTAGGAGTGTTAACAAGAATGGGCATATATGATAGGCATTGCTTGTTAAGGATAAACCTTTGATCGTGAAAGAACTATAAATTGAAGATTCTTCGCTCGTATCTACTTCAATGCGTGTGGGGCTGAAATGCCCATTTAGGCCAACAGTTTAGGTTAAAAGTGTTCCTGTTCCTGTAAATCCTCTTACATATTGTACTCTCACAATGAAAATGTCAGTTCAGGATATGCCTAAAAGAATAAGAAGATGTATCAGGAACCTGGAACCCTTCCAGAATGGTCTTCTTTGGTCAGCCAAATATTGCAAAGATGCCATAGTGGGCTGGCCATAAGTTACCTCATATGAGATGATTTATTTACCACATACGGTATTCGTTTGGATAAAGATGTTTTGCACTTCTCCTGTTGCATGATTAACAAGTACCTACAATTAATCGGTTGGAAATAATGCTGTAGCGTAGCAATAAATATATGTAAATCACCCTACACTCGGGTTAGTAATGTATTATAATATAATGTAAATCTTGTAAGCTTCTTTGGAATAAATCAGGGTCGCGGCACGTGGTAGGAGGCAGGCAGACATTCGGGCACCGACAGACGGCAATAAACCAAGAGAATTAGCCACCTGACTGCCATATAACCGAGGGCAAGGACACTTACCCCTATTAGAATAGGCCTTCAGTCCCTTCTAGCAACCATAAAAAACACACACTTTTATTCCAACGGCCATATAACGAAGAGGCACTGGCTACCTGCGTATCGTAAAACATACCCCTGTCAGCCAACCGCACCTTTCACGAGGTAGGGGATATGGTATTTAAGGCCAGTGAATTAAGGGCTGAACCCTACTTTCTCCCTGCTGCCCTATGAGTCGCCACGCTGTCTCACAGTCTCGAGACCACCTGCCTGCCGCTTCAGCCTACCAGACTGCCGTGCCCCGTTTGAACTCTGAACCGGTATTATCTTTTATGCTACCTCTCTACCTTTTTCTTTTGAACATAGTGTCTTGTCGGGACACATTCCTATCAATAAATGGAGTCAGAATGCCATTTATATAATGTTAGTCTCGTAACAAACGATGCGGGCGATGTACTCAGAAATATGTGACGTTGGTATCCTTCCAGAGCGTAAGTCTTAATAAGTAAGTGTAAGTTGTAAATTCTATTGATAATCAAAATGTGATGAGGGAAGGTCCCTGCTACACTACCTAGTGTGGGGCCACAAAGTGCCAAATGCTTTCTATATGTCCGCACTGTCTGTGTGAATATCGAATCATTTATAGCCAGTCCGGCACGACTGGGCACGATTTATATCGTACACATGTGCCGAGCCCAAATGGAAAGGATCAACTATCAAACTGGTACACGGCATTCCTTCGGCTGTATGTCTGTGTCTTTTACAATGATGATCTCAAATATTACAAATATATTTTTTTTTTTTCTTCATGTCCCCTTGTTATTATAAATTAAGAAAATCAGTACAAACTACATAAATGAATCTATTTACAATTGGTCATTATATGTCCTGTAACTTGGCAACATTTTATACAATTTTTAATAGTTTTACATTACGGTTTGTGATTGTTACAAAAGTATAATGTACAATATTCATTGACTGTCTAACCAACCTGCCTCTACTTTTTTTTTTTTTCTTCTTCTTTCCAGCCCCCTTAAATTTACAGATAATTACAGATATACAATTATAGATCCTCAGGCGAATCTATTTACAAATTATTTTTGTATTTCCTGTAGCATCGCTTGGATCGCTTGGCTGTCTTGGCAACTCAGGCTAATTCTAATAAATTTTGCAGAAGTCCGAATATAATGAACATTACTTTATTATACATAATACACTGAAAGTGACCATTAAAATACCTAACTAATAACATAAAGAAAAGAAATAGAGAGATAATTGTTAAGAAAATTACCTTGTGTTATAACAACTTGAGCATATGAGTCTAAAATCTATTGAAATTAAAATTAAACAATGTCTTTACAGAGGCTACCAAAATCCTCTAAATGAATAAAATTAATTTGAAACACATAAAAACCTAATAAAATGTTAGATTGAATGTTAAGACATATAAGCATTCAAGATGAGCAATACATCGTTAGTTATAATAGCTCCAATTATCATACTATTCTTAAAGTTATTTCTGGAAAACAAACCAGACTAACCAAATATAATTAATTTTAATATTTGGTGAATGTAAAAGTATCGGTAAAATACTAGAGTTTGAGTTACTATGAAATGTAGTACTTTATCTTTAATTACTCGATACGTAATTACAGATCTGTAAATATATATATACAACTTTCATTCTGCAAGCGTTGTCTAAATCCAGCTACAGGACAGGCTCACCGGATGGCTCGTCAGTCCGATGAAGAAGATGGCTCTGGAGAAGCGAGAGCGAGAGAGAGAGAGCGAGAGAGAGAGAGAGAGCGAGAGAGAGAGAGAGAGAGAGAGAGAGAGAGAGAGAGAGAGAGAGAGAGAGAGAGAGAGAGAGAGAGAGAGAGAGAGAGAGAGAGAGAGAGAGAGAGAGAGAGAGAGAGAGAGAGAGAGAGAGAGAGAGAGAGAGAGAGAGAGAGAGAGAGAGAGAGAGAGAGAGAGAGAGAGAGAGAGAGAGAGAGAGAGAGAGCGAGCGACCGTATGGCTACGGCAATGTCTCGCTGACTTCTGTTGGGATTGATCCGGTAACATAGCTAATCCTATAGCTAGTATCCGGCTGGCAACAATACATACCGAATACCAATACGGATTACATTGCATATTTACGGGGCTCAAACTTGAAACTAACTTACATACTAATTCTTAACCTAATTTTTCCCCGACAGTCTGTTGCCATCGATGTGGGAGGGGTGGTGGGGTCATAGTGTTAAACACTATGTAGGTTAGGTGTTGGTTATCTGCACAACGGGTGAAGGTCAGCGTTCTTTAACATCTCGAGAGAGGTTTGTCGGACCCCTTTTTGCATGATCCCATTCTGGAAATGTTGGAGGCATTTGACTGTATTGTCAGTCAAGCGGGTAAATAGCGGGGCACCGTACAGCAGAGCTGGCCGGAGGACACACAACAAGATTCAAAATCTTTTTAATGCGTGTGGGTTAAAATAAATAGCGAGAATCATGAAATGAGCCTGCTTCGCCAACTTATCAGCCAGGAGTTATCTACGATAAATTTCTAATTTTTCACCCAAGATAAGATGGGTCGTTTTAAACAGATTTTCCTTTCCTAAAACGGTCAGATTCTTCAAATATTAAAATAACTGATAACACTCAGGACAGGTAAATTTAATTTTAACTACTTGTTTGCTAAATAAATCTATTCATATTCTTGGCTTTGTGTATTATTTTTAAAAACAATATATATTCAATGAACCTACTTATCATTAGGCGAAAAAGTATATAACAGATAAAAACTAACACCGCGTGTTAAAATTAAATGTGATGTGAATTTTTCTCCGCATATGATTATTTTTTCTTCTGCACCTTAAGTGTATTCATTATAAAAAACGTAAAGCTAGTCTCCTTTGGAAGTTAATTATCCAACTTCTACGGAGAGATTCTTGGTACACCATTTCTTTCTGCTAAATCACAAGTGTTATTTCATATATAATACTATGTATCGATTACATGTAAAAATTTCATAAAAATATTTAATAGTAACAAACCTCATCTTACCGTCCAATTAGCCTACTCCCTATCCTCTCAAAAATATTTGAGAAACTCCTACTAAACCGTCTACTTCCAATTGTTGAATCCAAAAACCTTTTTCCCACACACCAGTTTGGTTTCCGCCAACGACATTCCACTGCTCAACAAGGCCTTCGCGTTGTTGATCACATCTCCTCAGCCCTTTAAACCAAACAATCCTTTCTGGACATAGCTCAAGCTTTTGACAGGGTATGGCAAGCAGGTTTGCTTTACAAGCTTAAAAGGTATTTATTACCTCAGACCCTTTTCCTAATCCTACAGTCCTACCTTTCAAACCGCTTCTTCCAAGTCCGCTGTGGTTTAGAATACTCTAACTACTATCCCATAAATGCAGGAGTTCCACAGGGCAGTGTCCTAGGCCCCATCCTCTATAACCTATACACCGCTGATGTCCCCTCTACTTCCAATACCTTCTTGGCCACATTTGCAGATGACACTGCAGTCTTGTCATCCCACCCAGTCCCCGACATAGCATCCCATAACCTTCAAAAACACCTTGACGAGATCGAGTATTGGTGCAATCAATGGCGGATCAAAGTTAATGAAGCAAAATGCTCCCACATTACCTTCACTCTTTGTCGCAAGTCTTGTCCACTAGTTTATTTAAATTCTATTCCTCTCCCTGTATCCGAGACAGTACGGTACTTAGGCTTCCATCTCGACAAACGACTGACCTGGAACCCACATACGAGACTAAAAAGACAAGAACTAAACAGACGCTTTGGACAACTGTACAGACTACTTCAAAGGACATCCCATCTCTCAATAGAAAATAAACTACTAATCTACAAAGTTATACTTAAACCAATCTGGACATACGGAATAGAGCTATGGGGGACAGCAAAAAAGTCGAACATCAAGCGTATCCAATCCTTTCAATCCAAAGTCCTGAGAACAATAGTAAATATCCCTTATTATGTCAGCAACAAAACCCTTCATAACAACCTTAATATACCCTACATTCTAGAACTCATCCCTTCCAAGTTTATGAAATTCCACAGTAGCCTTTCCAATCACCCTAATCCTGTAGCACAGTCTTTGCACTGCGCCACTCATCCCTATAATCCTCCTCGGGGACTGAAACGGCAGTGGTCTCGTGACCTGCTATAATCGCGTGACAGTGGGAGTCCTGGCAATGGCCAGTTTCTCCAATCATGTCCTATTGTATGAATGAGCGAGTGAATGATGAACTGTAAATATGGTATAAATGAGATCATTTATCTGTATTATTATTGCCTTATAAAAGGCAGATTGTAATTATTGCACAATAAAGAACTTGGCAAAGAAAAAAAAAAAATAGTAACAAAAAATAATTTAAAGTAAATTATAATAAATCTAATCACATGAATTGATGACAATAGAAATGAGCGTTTTCAATCGACATTATATCCGAAGAATTATCTAACATTTCTTTTTAATTTATAATACTTTTAATTAAGTACCCGGATGCTATTCTGTCTCCATCTACCACTGGGGTGATGTTTGCAGTAAAGGCAAGAATTAATCAAAGAGGTTCAAATTGGCAAGGTCCTCGCACATGCCAGTACACACCACTAGTACCCACCAGTATAGGGATTCCCGAAGTCGAGTGTTTTATCATGCTAGTACATATTTTTCTCTTCCTAGCGCTTTTTTATAATTATTAAAAATTCAATTCATGTGTGACACTTATCACGGTCGCAAAGACAATTTTGTTGAATATTTTAGTAACTTTTTGAATCAATCGTCCACAAAATAAAAAGCATATTAATCATAAAGTCGAGACGTTGATGATTACATATAAGATACAATTGGATAATATTTACTTTTTTAAAACTATAAGTAAATGTCCATAATTGGCCCTTAATTATTTTTCATAAGTTAGCTTTTATTTTTAGCATCTCTGGAGCATTAAATAAACATTCAGGCAGAATGTCTCCCCTCTCCATGAAACCTCATTTCCCCCCCCAAAAAAATTGAAAATAATTTTGATGAAAGATTTAATGACAGCGTAATTATAATTCACTTTAGTCTGGCCGTAGATAAAAAATAAAACTTGGATAATCGACTAACAATATATACCTTAAGGCATATCAGAAAGATCAGAATGAATTTTAGGATGAAACTTTTTTCTCACATACACAGAACACATCAAACCAATTTCAATGTTTTTTTGGAAGGGGAAGAGTACTTTTTATATCCATATACAGTTTTGACTAATATAATAAATAGGTACCAGATGATTTATTTTAGTGAGAAAAATCGTTTATCAAATATAATGAAGCATTTTGGTATTAAATACCGTCAAGTTTTTTCATCACTTCTCATTTCGTTCTCTTTTTACATCCTTCATTTTGTTAAAAAGTATTTCATCAATTATGTTCATGAATTGTAAATTAAAAAAATGGGTAAAAAATTAAAAAATATTTTTTGATATAATGAGAAATAATGACAATATTAGCTAATGATTTGATAAACGAACTTACTCACTAAAATAAAGCATCTTGTACCTATTTATTATATTAGTAAAAACTATACATGAATATCAAAAGTTCCCCCCCTTCAAAAAAAAAACATTGAAATTGGTTTGATCTGTTGTGTCTATGTGCGAAAAAAATTCACAAGTCATTCAAGTTTCATCCTAAAATTCATTATGATCTTTCTATTGTATTTTGACTGACGAATTACGAGTATACCTTCAAATTTTAGCTCGATTTGAAATATATTTAAATATATATAGATACGAGAAGATATATAATAATATAATAAAAAAAAGTGAACAGACTGTATATAAAATATGGTAAGGTATAAGACAGCACTCACTGAAATATACGAGAAATTCTAGGCCGTAGGAAAAGGTGACATGGAAGAAGCTGTGCCATGGGGATTTGGGAGGTCTCTGGGCTGATGCAACATCCTCCCTCATTTCCCCACAGTAATAATTCCTATACGTTGCCATATATTCTTTCGTTACGATTGTTAGCAAACTTTAGTCATTTTTATTCATATGTGGACATTGTTAATTATTATGCTGTTCATTTTGATTTACCATATATGTACATAGCCCCAATTTATGTCATCTAGACATATTTCTTTGTAATTTTATGTTAGTGGTAGAATATATTTCTTCCGAGATATGAATTGTTTCGTTATTACTGCTTAGCCTACAAAAGAAGAATCTTTTTCATTTTTCCAACTTATAATTTATGTTCTCAAGTTTATTCTTCTTGTGAGTAAGTCACAGGCTGTTTTTATGGGCACTTTCATGCTTCTCAGAGGAAGCCAATTAATCTTACCTTGCAGTGACCGAGTGGATTTTTTTCTCTACCGCTGAATTTCAACTATTTTCAACGAGTACAATTTTGATTTTTTCAGGAAGGGGAGGAGAGGCCACCTGCCTCAGAACTTTCTATTAATTAAAAACTGATTTTATTAGGTGAGTGGTTTATAGATTGGCTGTTCCCGGAGGTACAGCAAAAAAGGGTCAACCCGCGACAGAGGTGGAGGAGAAAGCTCTCTGTCATTTCCTCCAAAAAAGTATCTTATGATTTTTTAACGTTTGCTATAGAATTTTATTACAATTTTAAATACAGTTTAAAATAGTGAATTTTTTTAATTTTTGTTGAAAATATTTTATTATTTTGAGTAGCAGACCTAGTACCACAATCCATTGAAAATTCTACGAACCCCTTGTTGATCGAGTACCCTAAAATATTGAAAGTCAACAGTATTGCACGGTTGTTTTTTTAAACAGTTGCTTACGTGTTCGCTCACGTGTTGGGTCAAGGAAGCTTATAACCATCAAAGACACGTCATCGAGATTAAAAATTGGTGCAACGTCGGATCAAAGTTAATAATCGAAAACCCTATTACCCGAGTACTGCCCATCATTCAGTCCCTTTTAATTCAATCTTTGCTTCCTTCACGAGGAAAAAGAAAGATTGACACACACGCGAGACTAAAAAGACAAGCACCAATGAGACGCTTTGGACAAATTCATAGACTACTTCAAACGACATCCGATATTTCGATCGAAAATAAACTAATAATTTGCTGTATTATACTCAAGTCAATCTTGACATATGGATTAGAGCTATGAGGCACATTAAAACAACCAAACATCTAGATTAACTATTCCTTCTAATCGAAATTCTTGTGGAAAATAGTTAATGGCCCTTATTACGTCTGCCAGGTCGTCACGACAGGACCCAACTAGGGGACCTAGCCCTTGTTATGAAGTGAGGGTTAATTAGGCTATGACCTGGACCATTCCTTTATGACGGGTCTTACTTACCGTACTATCTGACTCCATATTTGATAGTTATGTGCCCTGACAATGCACTATGTTCAGGAGAAGAGGTATAGGTACTGTAGGTAGTTTATGTGGTCTTGGAATGACTACGAATTCACACTCGGTATCTGAGGGTAGGCGAAAACCGTCCGGATCCCAAAGGCAATTGTGAACCAGAGAGGCAGACTGGATTGCCGTGGGCGACCCTACTAGGTAAAGTTGTCCGCAAGGGAGAGGTCTCTCTCAAGGAGGTGCTAGTTTTACCGAGACGAAGGCAGAGCATCCCACTAGGAAAGTGTGGGGTCTGACGAGGCCGGACTAAAACATAGCGACGTTATGAAGAGAGATGAAGAGGTTTTCATAAATGAGAAGGCCAACTTTTGGAACATCAGTGCAGCTGCAGGTACCAGTCAGAGAGCCGTAGTTAGAATGATTTACCGGCCAAAATTAGGGAGTATATATAGCCCCCAGTAACCAATGATCTGGGGTGTTATTCTGACCAACCACACCGCAGGGTTGTGGTGACGCTTGACTGTTCTAGACCAGGGCCCACCCAGCCCTCTAGCCACTACCTGACTCTCCCTTCAAGGGCCTCTGACTAGTTTTTTGAAGCTGCGTCTTTTATTGTTTACAATATTTACACTGGTATGACTTATCGTTTGGTAATGTTATTTACATTTGTTTAAATCAATTTATAACATATTATAACCAATTTACAATATATATACAATAGAGTATAGGGTGATTTATCTTATGTAGTTAGCGGTCGCTACAGCGTCAGTCACTTATTACGTCGGCAACGAGCCCTTCGCAGCGATCTCAATACACCTTTTATTAGCACAGTCATTATAAAGATCTAAAGAACCCTATAATCGTCTTAAAAGATTAAAATCGCAAAGGCCTCGTGAACCGCTGTAAATACCTGACAGTGGGATTCCTGGAAATGGCCAATTTCTCCAATCATATAATGATCGCCTTTGGCTATCACACTTCAGTCAGCCACCACTGGCTCGTACCCGATTGATACTAATTCCAATAAAACCCTCAGAGTCTAAAGAGCTTAGTAATCCACCGTAGCGTTACATATTTAGTTCGATAAAGTTGTTTCACGTTATTAATAAAGGTTATAAGACACATCAAAAAACAAGCTGGGATCCCTTCCAGCCATCAAATTTTTAACGTCTTTAGGGTTGTGTAAGACAATTCTAAATCCGTCAAAGAATCTAGTAAATAATGTATACGTATATGGGATGGGGGAGTATGAAATTTGGACGGAGCTACATCATCACATTAATGTTTCCCTTTGGTCACTAATGGTCCCAAGGGCAGGCAGGGAACACGCGTCCGTTGCCGATTAAGTTTGGTCTCGTGGCTACTCGCTGACTGAGAACGATCGGCACAGGCTGCCGGTGGATGAATGTCTCTCGTACGTGATCCACTCCTTTGAACCCTCCATTAACTTCCTCCCAAATAAATCTAGTCTACCACTATATCTTTCAAAAAATATAATTAATTGACCATCAATTAATAGAATTTCTGAATAGGGTCGTTTCATTCCAGGTCATTCCTACCATAAATTAAGCGATTTTGACCTTTACCGTTTCTATGGAACTCAAAATACGCGTGTGTTAGTACAACAGAAAAATTTCTGATCTTTAAAATATTGAGCTTTTTTAATATTTTAAATTTGTGACAAAATTAGTTGTTCAAAAAAAGAGTGATGTCTCTCTGAAAACAGAATCTTAATATTACATCAACAGTCGTCGTTTTTTTCCCCTGTCGAGGCATCCTAAGGACTATAACTCAGACAAAAAATATGAATTTAGGTACATAGAAGACAATTTGATAAGAAACACTTAAAATAATAATATTTATTTTATATAGCAATTAAAAGCAAAACAATACATCTGTTAATGATAATTTCATATTAGTTCATCATTATGTACCGGATTGGTTTTTCGAAAACATAAGTTAAAAATTTAAAACGGAGAATACATTACTTGTACGCATTATAAGAAAAACAAATCTTACTGTGTTGTGAGGGAGCTAACCCAGAAAAACATACTTTTTTTTTAGTTATAGCTGTCGAATTGTGTAAGAAATTTGGAAAAAAAAAAAAGGAAATTAAGGACGTTGAAGAAACGATAACAATCTCAGTTTTTATAATATTAATTAAATTAGGCTGAAAAACTAACCAGAAGGGGTCATCAATTTCAATGAATTTGATAAAATGTATTTTCTGTTAACACCGCACACGTCAGTACAAAAATTGATTGAAATTTTATATTAAACACTTTATGAGGTTCTTGTCACGAGAGTATCCAATCACTGTTCAAAATGGTTATGGATAGAGATCCAATTACTCAATAAATTCAGTCGTAGTATATTGAAACATACTATTTTACTAAAAAATAATATTTGGAATAAAACGAATTATTAACACATAAATCATTCGAAGAACGAATTCCTTTCTTGACAATAGCAACGAAATAGGCTAACGTATTCCGGTCCTGGTTGAAGCAGGACCACGGGCATAGTGAAGGGTAGGAGGCAGCCTGGGGGCAAGCCAACTGGGAATTTGTTCTCCTTAACCAAGAGGGAAAACTTTATGGAATAAAATAAAGACAACTACAAATACGTAAATACTCCTGTGGCAACATGTAGCTGCGTCTTGTAGGCACCCATCTAACAAGTTTATTGTTAAGATAATTACAATACAATTCAGAAAACACAACTGCGTGATTGGGCCTTGATTACAATGTAGGATCTTACATAATAACTTAGGTAAATTCCATACTGTTTTAACCTATCGACCACCTGTGGCCATCTTAGATGAAGATAGAGTGATGGATTTGTGAGGGAGTTCAGCAAACCAAATAACTCCTCTACTGGGGTCACTTCAAACTCTTCATGGAGTAGACCACTTTTCAGATTCTCGTATTTTGTATGTTGGACTACTTATCTGAGTACATTGCTTTGGAAGTTTTAGGTCCGTTTAGGTTTCACTTCAGTCAGTGGAAAAAGTGAGGAACCGTATAATAAGGTCAGCCTTAACAGTAACTGGGAATCAATGACCCAGATTATTATAGGAATTGCTATTAGCGTTAAGTTCATATAATTGAAGCTAATAGGACCGCAAAGCCATAACTATCACCCAACAAAAGTATTGCACACCTAAACACGGCAGGGGTTAGTAATTAAAACAACCATATACATAGAGGTGAAATCTTGAAATCAAGAAAGGCTCCAAAACACCCCAACCATAAAGTAGAAGAAATGATTCAGAACAGCAAATCTTTAAACTGGTCTATTAATTAATGAACCGACTCGATTAATAATAGATAAAACTCAGAACGAACCTTCCGAAGTGGGACCGTCTCATTCTTTTCACACTCTAGATCATCCCTTGGAAATGCTCAGGCCATAGCTGGACATGAATCACAACTCACATGAGTTGGCAAATTTCTAGTTGGAAACCTAGTTATCTCTGCCTAGTAAATCTTACAGCAGAAACAGCTAGCTACCTGGACGGGGTCTCTCTAGCCAACTTAAAACAAGGTATCAGGCCAATTTAAACTTCAGGTTCAATCCTCCAATGAAATTTTCATTAGGGAATGGGTTTAGTCACTGTTCGCTTAGCCTCAGATAAGTTAGTATCTTCTTGAATAGTAACAAGCTGCCAATCCGATATGGAAACTCAAAATTAAGGTTAAAAGATAACGCCCATTTCTTAACTTGCTAAATGCAGTTTTATCTGTTCCACCATGGATTGATTAAATAAAAATAAGATCTTACAGCTAATAGTCGACAATTATGAAATACTAAAACGTTTGTAAACTCCAGCTGATAATCTAGCTAGCTGTGCTTGTTGTGTAAAGGTTACTTAGCTGTGTTTGGTGTGTGGAGGTTACTTTCAAGATAAGACTTAGGTTTATTGTTCGTGTTGTGACTATCCACTAGAATACCTGGTAAATAACGTGTAATTTAATTAATCTTTACATGCATGTTTATTTTGTTTATTTTATATTAATCAATCGTTTGATGCTTATAATTCTAATTCATTGTAAATCTTTACAGATTAATAAAATCAGTTATTGAATTATTAAAACCAACTTACACGTTTTTATTTTTTTAGTCAACAACAATTTATTAAGATAAAATTACAATCTGCCTTTTATTAGGCAATGAGTAATTGAGATAAGTGTCATCATTCATACCATATTTACAATTCATCATTCACTAACTCATTCATACAATATTTTTACAAACAGCCCAGAGGCCCCCCAAGTCCACATGGTTGTCACCTCCCTCGCATGCGAAGGAGGAAGCGGAGTCCTGGGGAGTCCCCCACGCCCCTACGTCAGCCGCGTCACTGGATAAGAGCCAGCGGAGGCTGGCCAAGAGCGCGAGAGCCACTGTCGCTCAAGACATGATTAGAAAAACTGGCCATTGCCAGGACTCCCACTGTCACTTATTTATAGCAGGTCACGAGGCCACTGCCGTTTAAGTCTCCGAGGAGGATTATAGGGATGAGTGGTGCAGTGCAATGATTGTGCTAGGGAATTAGATTGGTTGGATAGGTTACCATGGAATTTTATGAACTTGGAAGGGATTGTGAAGGGTTTTGTTGCTGACGTAATAAGGGGCATTTACTATTGTTCTCAGGACTTTTGATTGAAAGGATTGGATGCGCTTGATGTTCGACTTTTTTGCTGTCCCCCATAGCTCTATTCCGTATGTCCAGATTTGCTTAAGTATAACCTTGTAAATAAGTAGTTTGTTTTCTATTGAGAGGTGGGATGTCCTTCAAAGTAGTTTGTACAGTTGTCCAAAGCGTCTGTTTAGTTCTTGTCTTTTTAGTCTCGTGTGTGGGTTCCATGTCAGTCTTTTGTCGAGATGGAAGCCTAAATACCGTCTCAGACACAGGGAGAGGAATTGAATTTAAAAAGACTGGCGGACAGGACTTGCGACAGAGGGTAAAGATTATGTGGGAACATTTTCCTTCATTGACTTTGATTCGCCATTGGTTGCACCAATATTCGATCTCGTCAAGGTGTTTTTGAAGGTTTTGGGATGCTATATCAGGGTCTGGATGGGTTGACAGGACTTCAGTGTCGTCTGCGAATGTTGCCAAGAAGGTATTGGTGGTAGAGGGGACATCAGCAGTGTATAGATTATAGAGGATGGGACCCAGGACGCTGCCCTGTGGAACTCCTGCTTTAATGGGATAGTAGTTAGAATATTCCAAACCACAGCGGACTTGGAAGAAACGGTTTGAAAGGTAGGATTGTAGGATTAGGAATAGGGTTTGCGGTAAATTTCCTTTGAGTTTGTAAAGCAAACCTGCGTGCCAGACCCTGTCAAAAGCTTGAGCTATGTCCAGAAAGGCAGCAGTGCAATACTGTTTGGTTTCAAGGGCTGAGGATATGTGATCAACAACGCGAAGGCCTTGTTGAGCTGTGGAATGTCGTTGGCGGAAACCAAACTGGTGAGTAGGGTAAAGGTTTTTGGATTCAACAAGTGGAAGTAGGCGTTTTAATAGGAGTTTTTCAAAAAATTTTAAGAGGATAGGGAGTAGGCTAATTGGACGGTAAGATGAGGCGTCATTGGGTGGTTTACCGGGTTTGGCGAATAGGGCAATAATGGAATGTTTCCAGAGGAGAGGTAAGTGCGTCGTTCGGATAATGCAATTATATATATATAGGTTAGGAAGATTATGGCTTTAAGAGGAAGTTGTTGGAGGATTCGAGGAGTAAGGAGATCATATTCTGGAGATTTTCGGTAAGGTAATTTTTTCAGAAGATGTTTAACCTCAGAGGGATTAACGGCTTTTAGTGGTAGTGAGAGAGGGATAGGTGAAGTGAGAAAATTTTCAACAGTTGGACGGTGATTATTGTTTTGAGGAGTAAGATGAGGAGTGAAAGTACGGGAAAGATGCAGTGCAAATTCCTCCGCCCTCTCGCCATCCGAAGCCGCCCAGGACCCGTCATCACGACGGAGTGGGTGTGAAACAGGATGATATTTTAGGATTTTCTTAGTTACATTCCACAAGGAGTTATCCCTGGTAGACAGGGAGGAGAGATAGGAATTGAAAGAATCGGAACGGAAGGATGCCAATATCCGCTTTACCAGCCTGCAGTATTGATTGTATGAGTGACGATCAGCAGGATGTCGGGATCTTTGCCCCACTGTTCTAGAGCGGCGTTTGGATTTGATTAGATCTTTGAGATGCTGAGGTAAAGGATTTTGATTGTGAATTTTTAGGTGACGGTGGGGTTACGATGCCTCCCAGGCCGACCTCTGTATCAGAGTAGTGAAGGAATGCACTGCATCATCTAGGTCTTGGGATGTTTTCAGAGGTACTTTGAGGTCTACAGAGTCTGTAAGAATCTGACGGAAGCTGTCCCAGTCAACTGGGCCCCTAATAAATGAAGGAGGAGGCAGTTTGTGAATTGGATTTAGGGAAATGGTTAATAATAAGGGGCTATGGTCTTACACGTTTAAACAAATTCCTTGAGAAAAGGGGAAGGAAGATACCCAAACCTATATGAACTTAACCAAGCAGTGTTTTTGTTTAAGAAAAACTTTAAACTAAGAGTCACTTTATATTTTCAGTACTTGATAAATTTGACTACCATTTTCAAATAAGAAAAGTAGGTCCTATAAAAATAGTGTAATGTCATCTGACATGCATATTTTTTTTGCCACGTGCCCTGAAAAATATTATACTATAGTCAATTGGAGAACTAACTTCGTGTAATGTCTTATTGAAAAAGTTTCAGGTTAGCTTTAGTTAGTGAAAGTTTCCTGTCGTTGGTGGGATGACTTAACCCTTAGTTCGGCAGCAAGCTTTTGTGTGTTTTAAACTCGACCTTCAGTGTTCGAGGGTATCTTCCTAATGGATAGGCCAAGTGTAACATTTTTAATTCAATAATAAGGTAAGAATACATTTGTCCATACTTACTATAGGGAATCCTTACATCCAATTTTCCAAATTCCAAGCCAATTTTCAATTAAAGATTTCTATTCTTAAAAGCGCATCCAATCCTTTCAATCCTGAGAACAATAATAAATGCCCCCTTATTACGTCAGCAACAAAACCCTTCATAACGATCTGAATATACCCTACATTCTGAAACTCATCCCTTCCAACTTCATAAAATTCCAACCACCCTAATTCCCTAGCACAGTCATTGCCTAGCAGTTATTGCACTGCACCACTCATCCCTATTTTCCTCGGAGACTAAAACGGCAGTGGCATCGTTACCTGCTATAAATAAGTGCCAGTGGGAGTCCTGGCAATGGCCAGTTTCTCTAATCATCTCCTGAGCGTCTGTGTCTCTCACGCTCTTGGTCAGCCTCCGCTGGCTCGTATCCGGTGAGGCGGCTGATGGAGGAGCGTGGGGGATTTCCCACGACTCCGCTTCCTCTTTTGCATGCGAGGGAGGTGACAACCGTGTGGATTTAGGAGGTCTCAGGGCTGTTTATAAATACTGTAATTGTAAATATGGTATGAATGAAAACATTTATCACAATTACTTATTGCCTAATGAGGCAGATTGTAATTTTATCATAATAAAGCTGATTATATAAATTTACTTATTCTATAAGTATAAAAAACGATTATTTCATAACGTACAATGCCATTAATAAATATAACTCCAACATACATATCATTTCTAATATCATGAATACTACTCGTGTATTTTTTAGAGTCTAACACTAGGATGTGACAGCAAGGCAATATTCAAAAAATATCGACAAATTATAACAATCTTTTGGCTCTGTAAGATGTCGCTTAATCACTGGCAAACAAAGTTTAAGCCAAGTGTGGTGTATCGCGCGAAATAATGACTAATTTTAATTATAGTCCACTAAAGTCCCAACTCATAGTGCATATTATTAATCAGGATGACAAACTTACACCCTGATGGAAAAAATGAATGCACTACTCGATTTTATTGGTTTAAAATGGTATAAATTGTTTTTTAATTAATAATAATTAACCGTGGGTAATTAACATTTGCCATTGTACCTATAAACTTTAAATACACTATGTTTACTCTTATTCCTATACATTAACTCGCCAAGTTATCATTGTTTTGTCCTTTTATTTTACAATAGTTGAAATTAGTACACATATAACTTTATTTTAACGTGTTTGGCCCTAGTCAGGCACTCTATGCAAGTATATGAAATATTGCTACAAATGCAGGATAATTCAAGGCCCACGTTGTGAATGAATCGAATTTAAGGGCTTGGTGTTATCACCTCTAAATCCTGATTTTTAACTGAGTGAACATGTTCGACCAAGTATTTTTTGAGAATTGCTAGGGCTTTGGTGAAAAATGGGATGCACGTATGGTTTGAAACACGAAAATTTTTTTTTTGTTTCTCCAAGTTTACTTATATTTTTCATTTTGCTTATGACGTATTTTAGAGTACATTATACATATATAATACATTTATTTTTTAACGGAAAAAATATTTTTGAGGTGCAAAATTTGAATTAATTTAATTACAGTAACATTTATTTTAAATTATTTTTTCTCATCCGTTTGTTTTTAACTAACATCCAAAGTATTCATATATTTTTCGTTTCGGTTTAGGTCTTGGTAGGTTTCTATCACAATATCACAACAGCAAAATTATTATTATGAAAATGAAAATGATTAATTTATTTTAATATCGGAAAATTACTTATTCGAAATTTAGCCATTTCTTGGGCAACAACGCACTTTTATTTTAGTTTTTACTGCGTGAGCTTCTACGTCTCTATTGAGGAAGCTACTACCCATTTTCCCTTACAAGTCTGAGTGAATCATAAACAGAAAAAATCCCTTTAGGAAAAAATTGTCTAGGGAGCAGGAAATCAAACCCAAGAGATTTGCGGTGAACTCCGCCACCCCACCGCTAACTCCTGAACGTAATGGACTGACTTCACAACCTCCGGCTTGCTCATTTATGAAAGCGTGAACTTCAGCACGGAATCTCGTTCGTTACATCAGTATCAGTATACATCAGCTCTCGGGGTGTTTCCCCAGTAAATGACTACATTGGCAGAGGTTGAATCTATCTATGCCTCCCCACCAACAAACAAAATCAAGGCACTTTTGGCGCACCTATATATCACTCAATCAAGTGGTATAGTTACGGCTCGATTTTGAAGATTTTTGTATTCAAATACAAAAAAAAAATAATAAGTAATTAAGTAATAAGAAGTAAATTAATTTTCATTATTTTTCAAGAGATTGTAACAAAATATCAGGTCACTACGTCAAACATGGATGGAAAGCACACATTATACAAGTATGCTCTGTATCAGGACATTGAAATCTTCAATTTTTTACGACGCTCAAAATTATTTAAAAATAATCATATTTATCACCAAGTTATTAATTAAAGAATGGCAATCGTTTTTCATGGAATTGTCACCTTTTTTACAAGTCATTGGCTCATCAAATGAAACCCACATGAAAATTTCAGGTCTTAAGGTTGAACCAAGTACCCAAAATTACTAGAACAGAATGACAGGTTTTTTGAAAAAGAAAAACTAAACCCTAAAACAAATTATCTGTTATTATTTAACTAAAAAATCATGGTCACAAACCACAAGTTTTCCCAAATTAAAACTTAACACCTAACATTTAATGTAAAAAGTTCAGAACAGACTGAAAAACGCAGGGGTTGAGAACATAAAGGTTTCTGGCACAACAAAAACCCTAAAATTGTCTGCACCAGTACTATTTTTTTATGAACCAGCTTTATTCCCTTTATGGTTGAATGCTTCCACAAAATTGAACTCAACGTCAATAAATATTGATCGCTGTGGCGAATGCTGTTTGTCAGCGGATGACAAATACTACACGCCGTGTGTCTCTAGCTCCTCTACCTCTGTCCCATTGTTTGTCAATATTTATTAAAGCTATTGTTTTGATTTATACAACTTTTATTATGATAAAATTACAATATGCCTGATTGGGCTATAAGTAATTGATAAATGATCTCATTCATACCAATTTACAATTTTCATTCACTCGCACATTCATACTATATAATCATATTTTATCTATATAAAAACAGCCCAGAGGCCCCCCAAGTCCACATGGTTGTCACCTCCCTCGCGTGCGAAGGAGGAAGAGGAGTTTTGGAGAGTCCCCCACGCTCCTACGTCTGCCGCGTCACTGGATATGAGCCAATGGACGCTGACCAAGAGCGAGAGAGCCACAGACGCTCAGGACATAATTAGAGAAACTGGCCATTGCCAGGACTCCCACTGTCACTTATTTATAGCAGGTCACAAGGCCACTGCCGTTTTAGTCTCCGAGGAGGTTTATAGGGATGAGTGGTGCAGTGCAATGACTGTGCTAGGGAATTAGGGTAGTTGGATAGTGTCGGTATAGGGTGAACAATTGTCGGAAAAGGTGAACAATTGTTGAAGGTCAACAATTGTCGGGGAGCGTCACTAGGGGAGTGACTGATCACTCTAGCCCTGGTGACAGGTGCGGATTGTTGTAGTTAATAACATGGACCATGTTCCATGTAGGCATTAATATCTGACTCCATTTATTGATAGGGATGTGTCCCGACAAGACACTCTGTTCAGGATAAGGTTCAGAGGTTCATAAAGAATAAGACCAGTTTTCAGAGTTCGGGCGAGAGATCGGCAGCGTAATAGGTAAAAGTCGTCAGAGGTCTGCTAGAGGCTGTGAGGCAAAGTGCCGTCGTAGAGGTGTGGACATAGAGAGAGTAAACTAGTGGAAGGCTGAGTGGGCTTACTCCCAGGGCCCCGAGACCTTGGTCGTATCGTGACTGATAATGCGGCTGTGGAGTCTAAGAAACAGAGTGCCGAGTGAGCCTACCAGGGCCAAGTGGCCCTGGTGTAAAGTGACAAGAAGTGCGGCTGTGGAGACTAAGAGACAGAGTGTCCCTTCAGGGCGAAACTTACCGATATAAATATTGTAACCGCCCTCCCTCGTGGAAGTGGAGTCTGTCTGTAGGTGGTCTGTTTTATTATCCCGTTGCACACTGGTTCCTAACGACGAAAAACGGGACAAAAGTCTGCAAAACAGTAAAGTTCGCCTGAAAAATTTTTTTGCACATTTTTAATGAAGGTATAGATTGCCCTTGATGGAAAACTGGTGATAAATTTTCCAAAAATAGCGCAAAAATAGTCCGAAAATAGACACACAAAAAACTTTCACAAAAATCAAGTGTGACCCATGAATTTCAAAGTTTTTTTTTACGCTGAATGCAATGGTGTTAGTTTACGTGACTTATTCAACAACCAAGAAAATATTAGGTAAGTTTTCCACATAGTCATCATTGTTTTTAGTGTGAAAAAATGTATTGGTAAATAAATAGATGTAGGTACACAGCACATAAGCATAGGTAGCTCCTCACAATAAAACTATTACCCCGATTAATGGCTATATTTGAAAAAAACAACATGATGAGTGAAGTAGTAAAGTTGGTAAACATCAGTTTTTAATTCCGTCTTCGTACATAAATCCAGAGAGTTCGTGATTATTATAATGTTACTTAGATGAAAGTTTGTAAGGAGATTTTCAGCCTCTTCCTCAAGTTCAATAATTGGAGATTTTTGCCAATTTGGTCTCAATCTTGCAAGGAGTGGAGAACTATTACCCCAATTAGTGGCTATTAAAAAAAAAGTACTTATGGGCAGAAAAATAGTATATGAAAAAAGTTATTGAAAAATAATGTATATAAAATGATACCCACACGCGGTAAAGTTGGTAAACATCAGTTTTCAATTTTGTCTTCGTCCAGAAATCCAGAGTCTTCGTGACTATGTGTTGGATGAAAGTTTGTAAGGAGATTTTCAGCCTCTTCCTCAAGTTCAATTGGAGGTTTTTGCCAATTTCGTCTCAATCTTGAAAGGAGTGGATCAGAAGAAATAATTAAATTACGTATGATGTCTTCGCTTGTTGATGTCCGCGATATTTTGCGGGAATGGTTCAGCGTAAATCGTTTAAAATCCTTGTTTTTACTTTCTTGAGCTTCCTCTGATATCCAACCAATCGGTAAAACAGTAGAATCCAGAATCGCTTTTCCGTGGATCAAAATTTTATGAAGAGAGGATGGCATGTAGTACCATTCATACAAAGAAACATATAGCTCTGCAGTTTCGTGGCAGTATTTTTCAAACTTGGAGGAGTCCACAGAAGCACCAGAAGAAATCACTTGAAGAATCACATAAAATTTTTGGATCAAGTTTTCGTTAATTTCGGTAATCTCAGCAACAGTTTTCCAATCTCTGAAAAAACGTCGCGCGCTGTTTCCATCGTTGGTTGTACCAGATCCTTGTTTCGGCACATCCACTAAAATACCAATTTTCTCTTTCAAGCTGTGCTGGATATGTTCTTTTTTTGAAAGATGTGTGAGCCCGTTTTTTGTCAAACTATACTTCATTGCATATTGATGTTCAGAAATTGAATATAACTCACTCAATTCCTTACCTTCGCGTTTGTTCGAACTCCAAATACGGCACTTTTATGGCAGAAACCATGATTATTATCTTTAGGATGGTGGTAACAGCTGAGTCAGAAGATCAACAAGGAATGGACCACATTGGTATATTTCTTTCAATTTTAATACCGAGTCAAATACTCAGAATGTAAATAAACAGACGCGTTTGTCTCCACTAATAAGGATCTAGAATCAAGGGTCGCACTCGGTCGCAGCTAATTTGTGTTCTAATCGCTTCTCCATACTTGTATGAACACGAATCAACTTGATTTTCAGAAGCGGGTGGAAGCGGAAGATTCATAAGCTTCTAAAAGCGTAAATAATGTATAAAAACTAGAATTTTTCTTATATTAAACGATCTAAGCGCACGTTATCGTTACATTTACCCGAGTGTGAATAACGTGCTAGCTTCATTTTTTGCCCTGTAAAAGAAAGCCACTAAAAGACAATTTTAAAATAAGCTTGAAATATCTTTTACCCATCATTACAAAACTTGGCTTTTCCTCGCGATTTTCTCGTTTATTCTTAACCCCTTACTCTTTCTTCAAGTAGATGAGCTTACAATATAACGACCAGAGCTTAGAAACCATCGGTTCTGAATACCTTAGGTACCTCTCTAACTGAATTATAATGCCATTTTATGGCCACGAAGGTGTCAAAAATGGACTTTTGTCCCGTTTTTCGTCGTTAGGAACCAGTGTGCGTTGGTCCAAAAGGGTGTGCTTTATGATGTAACACCTACCGAGCGATCGTGACCGCTCGTCCCCAATAGGACTGTTTATTGCATGGCTTTTAGATTTTATGACTGCCGGAAGTGACTAAAGGTCTTCCCGGTCTATTTATGCCAGTCAGGTGGCTAATTCTCTTAGGTTTATTGCCGTACCCTCGATCCTCTGTTACTTGTTTTTCTCTGCCGATCCCTGTATGATTTATTACAAGAAGTTTACACAGATTTGCATTTCTATTATAATACATTATGAACCAGAGTGTAGGGTAATTTACATATATATTTAGCTCTTCGCTACATATCGCTACAGATAGGTTACTATGGAATTTCATGAACTTGGAAGGTATGAGTTCAAGAATGTAGGGTATATTAAGATTATTATGACGGGTTTTGTTGCTGACGTAATAAGGGGAATTTACTATTGTTCTCAGGACTTTTGATTGAAAGTATTGGATGCGCTTGATGATTGACTTTTTTGCTGTCCATAGCTCTATTCCGTATGTCCAGATTGGCTTAAGTATAACTTTGTAAATAAGTAGTTTATTTTCTATTGAGAGATGGGATGTCCTTCGAAGTAGTCAGTACAGTTGTCCAAAGCGTCTGTTTAGTTCTTGTCTTTTTGACCTCGTGTGTGGGTTCCATGTCAGCCTTTTGTCGAGATGGAAGCCTAAGTACCGTACTGTCTCAGACACAGGGAGAGGAATCGAATTTAAAAAGACTAGCGAACAAGACTTGCGGCAGAGGGTAAAGGTAATGTGGGAACATTTTGGAAGCTATTAGCAATATTACTACTACATGTTCTAACCGTCAGTTTTAATTTTAATTTTATTATAAGATTTATTATATTAATGCATACTTATGTAGAAATGGCAAAATCAGTGAGATATGCATTCCCGTGTGGTAAAAGCCTGGATTTCAATGACCATCTTCTCCCAAGGGGTGTGAATTGCGAAAGTCGCTACCATCGTTCGTAGCCAATCACGAAAACGAAGAGTCGTGAACCGTTCACACGAATTGTAAATACAAAGTCCTCACCCGAGCTGCTTAGCCATTTTTTCCCAATTATATCAAAGGATTTTTTTATAGAAACCAAATTTGTTTACATCATTAATCGTACTTTAACATGTATAAAAAAAAATTAAGTAGAAACAACAAACGATGTCGTTATCTCCACCTCAGGTTCTTGAAACTTATTAAATACTGTAACAAACCTATTTTATCTTATTTTCCAAAACATATGCGTTACTGAAAACCTTTTTGATGAACAAATGAATATTATAAATATTAGCAAACAAAAAAAAAGCGATTAGAACATACTTGGACTATTATTGGCTCTGGAGGTTTCTACACTTCTACTCACAATTTCACCAACATTTATTTATCAAAATTGTCTTCTTGAAGTTTTTGGTTTCGCACTTTATTAATAACTCTTAACTTAACACACAGTAATATTTTCCAATATTCATTATTTCTGATATAGGCTAAAAGTATGAAAGACCCATTTACTAATTGTTGCTTTAGTGGTGGTAAAGTAAAAACAAGCGTGATACATGTTCCAATAGGGTTTATTTATAGAGTAGGGACTGTAAGCACTACTTGAAGCGTTGTTTTTCGCAGGTGCACTTAATTTTTAGACGGTAAGTAGAAAACTTGAGCTATTTTTGAATTTTGATGGCTTTCCTCACAGTCAAGTTTCCTAGTAAAAGTAATAAGCGGATAAATCACAAATTTTCTAGCAGAAGCTGTATATTTTAACGTCCCAGTTATGTGTGTCTTGAAAACAATTCACTTTTTGCACTTCCCCTCATGAGACATATTAATAATCTCACAAATTCCTAAAGATCTCTTAAAGAACACTGTAACTGCGTGATGAGGACTGTAAGATACTAGGGGGGGGGGGGGGGCAATTGATATACCATAATTATTACAACAACAACTTTATTATGATAAAATTACAATCTGCCTCATTAATCATGCATATAGCATTTACAAACAGCCCAGAGACCTCCCAAGTCCACATGGTTGTCATCTCCCTCGCGTGCGAAAGAGGAAGCGGAGTCTTGGAATGTCCCCCACGCTCCTCCATTAGCCGCGTCACTGGATAAGAGCGCCATAGCGGAGGCTGAGCGCGAGAGCCACAGACGCTCAGGACATGATTGGAGAAACTGGCCATTGCCAGGACTCCCACTGTCACGTATTTATAGCAGGTCCCGAGGCCACTGCCGTTTTAGTCTCCGATGAGGATTGTAGGGATGAGTGGTGGAGTGTAATGGCTGTGCTAGGGGATTAGGTGGTTGGATAGGTTACTCATATACCATAATGTGGATATTTAGTCAAAATTTCAAAAGATCTTTTAACGAATTTTAGCTGAATCTATTTAAGACTAAATAGTCTAAGGAGGTGGCCTCCCCCTAACGTTGTTTTATTTAGATTATAGAACTTTATTGTGCAATAATTACAATCTGCCTTTTATAAGGCAATAATAATACAGATAAATGATCTCATTCATACCATATTTACAGTCATCATTCACTCGCTCATTCATACAATAGGACATGATTGGAGAAACTGGCCATTGCCAGGACTCCCACTGTCACGCGATTATAGCAGGTCACGAGGCCACTGCCGTTTCAGTCTCCGAGGAGGTTTATAGGGATGAGTGGTGCAGTGCAAAGACTGTGCTACAGGATTAGGGTGGTTGGAAAGGCTACTGTGGAATTTCATAAACTTGGAAGGGATGAGTTCTAGAATGTAGGGTATATTAAGGTCGTTATGAAGGGTTTTGTTGCTAACATAATAAGGGGCATTTACTATTGTTCTCAGGACTTTGGATTGAAAGGATTGGATACGCTTGATGTTCGACTTTTTTGCTGTCCCCCATAGCTCTATTCCGTATGTCCAGATTGGTTTAAGTATAACTTTGTAGATTAGTAGTTTATTTTCTATTGAGAGATGGGATGTCCTTTGAAGTAGTCTGTACAGTTGTCCAAAGCGTCTGTTTAGTTCTTGTCTTTTTAGTCTCGTATGTGGGTTCCAGGTCAGTCGTTTGTCGAGATGGAAGCCTAAGTACCGTACTGTCTCGGATACAGGGAGAGGAATAGAATTAAAATAAACTAGTGGACAAGACTTGCGACAAAGAGTGAAGGTAATGTGGGAGCATTTTGCTTCATTAACTTTGATCCGCCATTGATTGCACCAATACTCGATCTCGTCAAGGTGTTTTTGAAGGTTATGGGATGCTATGTCGGGGTCTGGGTGGGATGACAAGACTGCAGTGTCATCTGCAAATGTGGCCAAGAAGGTATTGGAAGTAGAGGGGACATCAGCGGTGTATAGGTTATAGAGGATGGGGCCTAGGACACTGCTCTGTGGAACTCCTGCATTTATGGGATAGTAGTTAGAGTATTCTAAACCACAGTGGACTTGGAAGAAGTGGTTTGAAAGGTAGGACATTAGGAAAAGGGTCTGTGGTAAATGTCTTTTGAGCTTGTAGAGCAAACCTGCGTGCCAAACCCTGTCAAAAGCTTGAGCTATATCGAGAAAGGCAGCAGTGCAATACTTTTTGGTTTCAAGGGCTGAGGAGATGTGATCAACAACGCGAAGACCTTGTTGAGCAGTGGAATGTCGTTGGTGGAAACCAAACTGGTGTGTGGGAAAAAGGTTTTTGGATTCAACAATTGGAAGTAGACGTTTTAGTAGGAGTTTCTCAAATATTTTTGAGAGGGTAGGGAGTAGGCTAATTGGACGGTAAGATGAGGCGTCATTGGGTGGTTTACCGGGTTTGGTGAATAGGACAATAATGGAATGTTTCCAGAGGAGAGGAAAGTGTGTCGTTCGGATAATGAAATTATATATGTAGGTTAGGAAGATTATGGCTTTAGGAGGAAGTTGTTTGAGAATTTATATCCAGGGGATTTTCTGTAAGGTAAGTTTTTCAGAAGGTATTTGACCTCAGAGGGATTAACGGCTTTTGGTGGAAGAGAGAGAGGAATAGGTGAAGTGAGGAAATCTTCCACAGTTTTGCTGTGAGTATGGCTTTGATGAGAAAGGTGAGGTGTGAAAGTATGGGTAAGAT
This sequence comes from Acanthosoma haemorrhoidale, assembly GCA_930367205.1. NCBI lineage: Eukaryota > Metazoa > Arthropoda > Insecta > Hemiptera > Acanthosomatidae > Acanthosoma > Acanthosoma haemorrhoidale. The sequence continues at coordinate 25,992,137 of OV884009.1, read as the reverse complement.
GCAGAGCAAATTCCTCCGACCTATCCCCATCCGAGACCGCCCAGGACCCATCATCACGACGGAGTGGATGTGAAACAGGTTGATACTTTAGGATTGTTTGCTTACATTCCACAAGGAGTTATCCCTGGTAGACAGAGAGGAGAGGTAGGAATTGAAAGAATTAGAACGGAAGGATGCCAATCGCCGCTTTACCAATCGGCAGTACTGATTGTACGAGCGGCGATCAGCAGGATGCCGGGATCTTTGCCACACTGTTCTAGAGCGGCGTTTGGATTTGATTAGATCTTTGAGATGCTGAGGTAAACTATTATGATTGTGGATTCTTGGGTGACGATGAGGTGCGATGCCCCCCAAGCCGACCTCTGGACCAGAGTAGTGAAAGAATGCACTGCATCGTCTAGGTCTTGGGATGTTTTCAGGGATAATTTGAGGTTTACGGACTCTGTAAGAAGCTGACGGAAGTGGTCCCAGTCAACTGGGCCCCTAATAAATGAAGGAGGAGGCAGTTTGTGAATTGGTCTTAGGGAAATGGTTAATAATAAAGGACTATGATCAGAGGAGAGGTCATCGAGGCGCTTGAGTGAATAGTTTAGTGTTCCTAAACTATTGTAGAAGAAGAAGTCTAGGAGATCTGGATTTCGGTTGGGATCTGATGGCCAATAGTTGGCTGTGTCAGGAGAGATAGTGGAGCAATGTCTCCGTGCGAGTGCAGACAGCAAAGCACGTCCTCGTGTATTTGTGGATCTTGAGCCCCAGTGTTGGTGCTTTGCGTTAAAGTCCCCACCCACAAGGAAACGATGCCCGATGGAGTCTAGAAAGGAGATGAATTAGGAATTGGGAATGGATTTATTGGGAGGGCAGTACACTGATGCTAGAGTAAGGGGAAAAGTGAGGGTGGTGATTGACACTGCAGTGGATTGAAGGAAATCATGTGCTACCAAAGGAACTATGTGATGGGATATGGAGTTATGGACAATGACAGCGGTACCTGCATGAGCTCTTCCATCTGGGTGATCAGTTCGATAAGTCTGGTACTGTCGAACGGTAAATGGTCGTTTACTTGTAAGTCTTGTTTCAGTAATAAGAGCTACATCGATGTTTTTGTCATGGAGTAGTGCTGTCAGTTCGTTAGTGTGGGTGCGAACATCATTCGCATTCCAAAGGAGAATGGATAAGGAGTCGGAAGGATCCACTTATGGATTTTGTTTAACGGGGATAAGGTAGGAGACAAGATTTGTAAGAAGGGAAATGAGGGGTGTAACTCTGTAAGGAATGAGGTTAAAAGGCTGGTGAGATCTGAAGAGCTTGAAGGTGGCGGGATATGTGAGATGTGTGGTTGAGGATGGGATTGAGTTTGCCGATTGCTGGGATGAGCGGAGTGCTGGGGAAGAAGAACTTGCGGAGGAGGTGTGGGCAATGCCTGTGACTGCTCTCTGTTCCGAACTACGTCAGCAAAAGAGACTGAAGGCCTCAAACTTCTGGTGGGGGCGCTTCTTGGGCTACCTGTGGCTGATGTTTCTTCTTCAGGACGACGACGTTGTTCACTTCTGGACTTTAGAATTCTATAAGCCTCACAGCCTTTATAGTTTGCCGGGTGGCCTTGCTGACAGAGCACGCATACAGCAGGTGATTTTAGGGGCTTCTTGCACAATTCACTTTTGTACTGCCCACTGCACTTTACACACCTGGGAGGGTGGTAGCAGTATGATTTTGTGTGCCCATATTCCTGGCAATTATGGCATTGGACGATGTCTCGTTTCGGGTAAGGCTTTTCGACCTGTACTCTTGTGTAGTATAAGTGGTTAAGCTCGTAGATTTTCTCCACTCCAGCTGTTCGCTCTAGATCGACAAAGAATAAGGGCATTGGTTTCTTGATACTTGTATCATTGTCTTGTCTTTCCTCACGGAGGACATTCGTGATTTGGCGAACCTTGTACCCTAAACTTATCAGCTCCTTTTCTATCTCATCCGCTGGTGTTGTGGGATGCAGGTTTCTAACCACCACCCGCAGCGATCTTTCTTGCTTTAGTTGGTAGGTATGAAAATCAGCCTTGGTTTCTTCTAGGTATTTTATAATTCCTCGGTATGTTTCAGGAGTGTCCGGAGAAACTTTTGTGTCCTGAGATCGATTGTGGCAAGTATATTTGCCTGTACCTACAACTTTGCTCAATTGAGTGCATAGTAATTTGAAATTACTAATGTTGCGAACGAATATCGCTGGTGGCTTGGGCTATGTGGGTGTTGTTGTAGAGTCCATGTCCTCTACCTCAATATTTTTCAACACCTCGTAACTATTGGGTGTGAAAAAGGGAGACTCATGAGTTATTGTTGTTTGTTTTGATGTGGTGGGTTGTGGTGGTATCTCTTCCATAGAGCTGCTAGGTGCTGAGGAATTTATTGGGATATTCCGATTAGATCGCCGTGGCTTGCGTTTGTGGTGACATAGTGGGCGTAGGTCCCAATGATCTTGAGCGTTTTTTTTATTTTCTGATATAACTTGTTGATAGAAACGCATGTTTCATATTCTTGTAAATAGTTTTTAATTGAATAAAAAAAAAAAAATTCAATATAATGTAGCCTCGATCACAGGTATTTGTGTTAATAGCTTGCGGCGTAATTAGAGGCCTGAACAGAGTGTACTGAGGGCCAGCTGGACTCCCCACTCCTATCCCCAATCTCAGCACGGCTGACTGATATCTTGCAATATGCCCGCCCTCTGTATGAATTGTGAGATGAAAAACTTACGTTAGCAATAATAATGTTCCTCTTTCCACTGACCTGTAGACAGTCCACCGCGAACGGTTCACCCAAGGGTCGGTTGGAACAGTTTTGCGAACTAGGCACTTCCTACGAACGGTAACAAGAAACAGTTTGTTGCAGAACGATGTGAAAAACGACTTCTATAGTTAGCGCAGGCGCAGTACTCGTTGTTTTATTAAACGTTTTCTCGTCATAAATATTTCTAGGTGGTCAATGAACTAAATTGTATTATTGCGATATATATAAAAGAAATACAGTACGTCAAATGTGAAAAGGCATTTTTAACAGTAGAAGTATCTCAAACACTTTTCATAAACATTGGCATGGTATATATTAGGCAACATTACTACTTCGACATAAATTAGTAATGCTAGTGAGGTTGCGATTAACATTATACGCATCAGGGCCTTTTCACGGTCCAGGGGATAATACAGTACAATGCATGAGCAAATCGGTTCAACGCTTGATAACATGAACGGTTCTGGGAAACTCCATTTAGAGGAGTTAATTTTCGAACGATGCCGCTTATTTGTACAACTGTGTTATATGTATATACATCACCTATACATAATTTGTCAATAGAATTAAGACATTCACGGAATGATTCACCCCTCTAAGATAGAATTAGCGTATAAATATACAATAGAGTGGCTTTAGCGACAAAGAAAAAATAATAATAAAGTCACTGTTGGTCTTTTAGATCGATCCTAAACTGATATCATTGTTGATAGTCAGTGGGTGAACAGACGTGGGAAATACGTGAAGGTTGGGGTGATAGAGAGCAGAAGCTCATTTCTTCAAACATGAACATAGGTTACAAGGTCATAGAACCCTCGTTTCGGTAAAGAGCCGAGGGTATAAAGGGCAGCGTGACAAAAACGCAAAAGGGGAGGCCACCTGGCTACTCAGATAGCTGGAGGGGATGATTTTATGAGGCCTTGCAATTTGGGCTATCGGGGCATTTTGTCTCCACTTGGGGCGTTCTCGACACTACTTCCCGATAGACTCTGTACTCAATTGTCTTCAGCTTCAGTCTGCATCTTCAACATCCAGAAACCCGAATACACCATTAGTACACGTTAAGTAAAATAATATGTTATCAGAGCATATAAATTTTGATGAAATAATCTATTTTGCTGTTTTGTAATCCAGAGACATTTTCTGTTATTTTCCTTTCTCAAATATCAACTACAAATCTGTACATAACATTTTTTTAACATAATATCACATTTAAAGGTTATATAACATATAACATCCCATTGAACAACAAGAAACACATTTGTGAGAGAAAAAAGGATCATAATGTTGAATCATTTAATTCAATATAAACGATCTATTTATTTGTTATCCAATAAAATGCTTTATAGGGAGTATGGCAGAGGAGTCGAACTCGGAAGTTCCAATGAGATCTCAATTGGCATTCCATTAATTATATATTGCTACATCCTATTAACGTATAGTTAATTAATTATAATTATAATAGATTTATTTGAAATATATCATAAGGTATTAAGCCTTTAGGGTAAGTGAATACATAGATTTATATCCATTTACTCGTGAAACGACCACTTTCTTAAATGAACTAATTTTTCCCCTTATCGTTTTTCTGATGATTTATTTATTATACTCTCCCATAAATCAAGCGTATCTTGTATCCCTTTCAGCTCCTTGAGCGTTAGAAGGAACTTCTACTATTACGTTTTCTTTTAGCTGTCTAAATGAATTATTGCTTTACTGTTTCTTTGGGGGCGATTATTTAGTTCTTGTTTCTTCAGTTGAATATTAGTTAGACGAACGATTGAAAATCAATATACCTATTTAAATAAAAAAAACAATTGGCACATATAATTTCCATACCTACATGGAAATTAATTTCTTTGAAAATAATTCGGAAGCCTAGAATAATAGAGTAGTAAAGTAGATATAATAGGCGGGTTGAGTAAGAGCCCCGAAATATGACCTTGAAGGGTGTCGTATCACGTTATCTCGTGACCTTGAGGTAATAGCCAGGGCGAGGGGTGAGGAAATTCTGGGAATTGGTGTGTAATTTCGTGGAATTGATGCGTCATTGGGGGGGGGGGTGATAAGAGTTTATAAGTGTGTCAGGAGCCTCCAGATAGTGATCCGGCAACCTCGCAGGGGTGGATCCGGCAAAATGGCAGGGGGTATGAGTCACAGTGACTCATTGACGAGCAGCAGGGGGGGCTCGCCCTCTGTGACGTCAGGCCACGATAAGAGTTCTCCAGTGACCTAGTGACACACAGCTGGGTCTAATCCATTGATAAGATGTGTCCCATTCATGAGGCCATTCAGTGATTAGGTCTAGTCCATTGATAAGTCCCATTCATGGCTCCCGCCTAAGCGCGGGTTTTTCATGGGTCATGACGTACATAGGGAGGTGTCTCGTTGGGGAGGTGATAAGAGTTGATGAGTGTGTCAAGCTTTACTCAATATATATTCGTGCGTAATGTCGTCGTATGCATTCAGAATGAAATTTGTCACACAAGAACAACGTTTTTCCACTGTCAACTTTTCTCCAGTTAAAGTTGATTCAGAAGGGAGACATAGTGTATTATTACCAAACACCATTCGATCATCAATTTGCGGGCCTAGCGGTTGTGGAAAGACTAATATTATTATTGAACTTTTATTAAATCCAAATGGTTTAAAATTTAAAAATGTTTATCTTTTTGGAAAAACATTACATCAGCCTAAATACCAGTATTTAAAGAGTGTCATAAATCTTGTTCCTGAAATAGAATTATATGAATTTGAAGATGCGAATGAATTGCCTCAGGAAGTTGAATACAATTCGGTGTGTATATTCGATGACGTCACTATGGAAAATCAAGATGTAATTAAACGATACTTTAGTTATGGTCGTCATATGAACCTTGATTGTTTTTATTTAACACAAAGTTATGTTTGTATCCCAAGACACCTTATCAGGTGTAACATCAACTTTTTAATAGTATTTCCTCAAGATGAATTAAATTTGAAACATATTTACGAGGAGCATGTGAGCACTCAAGAATTTTTTACTCCCGTGCTCCATCCACTAGAAGACATTAACCAATCAGTAAAGTTGTCTCAGGCCACCCTCGCAGTGGCACCAAGAAAAGTAAAAAGGAGAGATACTAATGTTGAGGACGAATCATCTGATAAAAGCGGGGTAGAGTCTACTAGTATTTACAGGAAATCAACATTATTGCCAAAAACAATGTCTCACTACAAAATAGCTACATCAGTTTCATCCGATGATACAAAAACTAGTACTATGCAAACGCCATTATCTCACTTAGCGGATCCCGCTCATGAAGTAGAAGTAGATGAGGGTAAATATGAAATAGATGAATCGCTATCTGAAAAAGTTAAAGAATATGCTCAAACTCCAAAGGGAGAAGCAGAATTTAAAGAGCACCTCGCCACATTTGGAAATCTACAGAGAGAATACTTGGATAAGATGTTGAAAGGTGATAAGACACATGACTCTCGTTACGGTATCAGAGTCATGCCTTCTGGGGGATTAGCCATTGGTGACTCGACTGATGTTCAGCTTTTCGCAAACAGTGATGATTTGTCTATTAACGATGTGGTTTATGAAGGAACACTAGGATTGTTGGAGCTACTCTACTTAAAAAATCCTAAGGATTACACAGAGTACGACTTGGAAAATTACAATAACATTTTACTCTCAACCAATGCTCATAAAAAAGGCTATAGTGAGGAACGGGGAGTATTAGGAAACAGGTCTGAGAAATATAGAAATATCATATCGAAGTTATTTCCACCTCAAACTTTAAAACCTCGCCCCCCTTCCTCAACATCATCAGCTTCGAGCAGGCTAACTTCACTCCGTTCTCACCCTTACAAACGGGGATCTGGTCTTATGAGAGCCAATAAACCTCTGTATGAGTATTGGAACGACCCCAACGAACTAGTCGATCGTCTTAGGCTGCTAATGTCTTCAAGTTATGCAGGGCATGAAGGTCATCAAAACGAAATAGAATCGCTAATTGAAGAGCTGCGAGAAGAAAATATAGTATATTAATGTACATATTTTTATAATGAGTTTCAGTACGTAGGTGAGTACTCAAAGAGAAGTTATTGATGGATTCAAACATAAAAAGGACTGTTGTAAATGAATTACATAAGCCAGCACGCAAAAAATATCCCAGGCGAAAGACGGTTTTGAAAGGAATAAATGACTTGTGGCAGATAGATCTAGTAGAGATGATACCTTATTCTCGAGAAAATAAAGGCCACAAATATTTATTGACAGTTATCGACTGTTTTACCAAATATGCTTGGGTCATGCCTCTAAAGCTGAAATCAGCGGACAATGTGACTAAAGCAATGGAGAGTGTGTTTCGCTCGAGTAGACAAACTCCGAAAAATATTCAAAGCGATCAGGGAAAGGAATTTTACAATTCCAAGTTTAAATCTTTAATGAAACAATACTCTGTTAATCATTATTCCACTTTTTCTAATATGAAAGCTTCCATTGTAGAAAGGTTTAATAGAACATTAAAAGGAAAAATGTGGAAAGCCTTCAGCATGCAGGGAAATTATAAATTTTTAGATATCCTACCTCAAATTTTACAAGAGTATAATTCGTCATTTCATAGGACTATAGGTATGAGTCCAATTGATGCTCACCATAAAAAAGTAAAAAAATATTTGAAAAATAATGTCTATTCTTCATTGACTATGAGTAAAGTAGTACGAAAGCAGAAATTTGAAGAAGATGATTTCGTCAGAATATCTAAACAAAAATCCATATTTTCAAAAGGATATGTTTTAAATTGGTCAAGTGAAATTTTTAAGATAGCCAAGATTCAAAAGAAATACCCTTTCACTTACTTACTGGAAGATCTGAAAAGACAAACGATTAGTGGTGCATTCTATGAAGAAGAGCTGCAAAAAGTTAAATATCCAAATATATACCTTGTAGAGAGGGTTTTAAAAAGAAAAGGAAATAAATTGTATGTAAAGTGGTTAGGATTAGAAGAACGTAGCTGGATTGACAGGAAGGATATTGCATAATGTTGTGAAAGAAACAAAACACTTACTCTTATAATAGACATTTATTATTTTTTTACAAAACTGTATACATTATATGTATTGTTATTCTACATTAAAAAAAAAATAAATCTAGTACTTACAAATTGTTGTTCTTTTTAACCTATACTTATTCTAAGCAAATAATAATAATACTACAATTAGACAATAAATTGCTTTAAAATCCTTTTTTTCAGCTACAATACAAATTAAATTGAACGGTTGTTTTTTTATTCATCAAGGCTATAGTGACCATAAGGGAGTGTTTGCACTCCATCGCTTAATGTACGCCTTTTGTCATCAAATGAGCACAATGACTTTTTATTTATTAGTGAAGTTTGAACGTTATGTTTTTTAGATTGAATTATATAAAACGAAGAATATACACATTTACTACTTTCTTTAAGTGTGTTTAAGTAATCGTTAAAAGTAAAATCGTCAACAGCTGATTTTTTTATTCCCTTTGACTTTTTAACCGTTATATCTTTGTTTGTTATGTAAGAATACATTTTAGGTCTCAACCCGACAAATTCCACTATAGGATCTCCAAAGGTTTCATCTTTCAACAGACCAACTACTTTTTTGTTTTTTGCAGAATGACAGAAATGAGAAGTAGGAAAATTGCTTGTATCAAAATATTTTTGTAACTCTCCGGATATATCAGAATACACATCTTCCGTCCTAATATTATATAAAAATGAATCGGTGTCTGTATAGCATAAGGTAACATTTTCTATACCATATTTTTTCAAGAAAACATTATAGTGGTAATGATACATCAAAACTTTGCTCAATTCTAGCACGGAGAATCCTACATACAACGGTTTATCAAAAATAATACTGTCTTTTTCCAACTGGACTGCTGTTACATTATCTGCAAATATGATCCTACCTTTAAAATTTGGTTTGTTTACTTGACGAAATAATGATTTTTCATTGGTTACTATTTTCAAATCGATTCTGTTACGCACGTTCTCCATAAATTTACCAAAGCAACTGTTATTCATCAATTTGTAAAAATCTGACTCGAATGTATTTTTTGCAGATGCCCTCATCTTTGAATTAATTTCTATGTATGGTGCCAACCAATTCTTTTGTTTAAACTTTAATACTCTGTGAATTTTTGAAATTTTTACCCCCAGTTGTAAAGCCTGCTTTAAATTCACATAATGTGCTATATAACGTGTTTTGGGTAGCAAAGTCGTTAATAGTTTAACAGTTTTTGCATTAGGTGGATTATTTTTTTCAGGTAAAAAAGGTAGTTGAGAATGATTGTCATGAATTTCAACGGGGTACTCAATATCAACATCTAGCATATGACCTGTTTCTGAATTGTTTTCCAGATCTAATACATTTACTATTTCATCAGTCCACTCAAATTCGGCATATGGCAGGGGAAGGTTCATGGCATAACCATAAAGATTGTTAACATCTACATATAATAAATAATTACTGGGTTTAGTAGAATCATACTCACTTAAATATTTATTGTTAGCTTTGGCATAGCGGGAAACGACTTGGCAAATACCTCCCCTTATTCCCTTTTCAAAAAACTGTACCATATCAATATCTTTTATTACATCTAATTTTATTTGAGTATATTTCAACATTGCATTCCACGATAGCTGAGGTAAAGTAAAAAACCATGTTGGATCCAATTGATAAATTTGTAGACAGAGAAGGCGGAAGGTTTCAAAAACTTCACACAACAGAATTACATCGGACTGTACATATAATTCTACATAATCTTTTAATGTTTTGATTTTAAACGTTTCCCACACACTTTTTGCATGTTCATTGTCTACATCGCTGATGGATTTTTTTGTTAAGTCATTAAAAAATGATTTTTTAGAAGGTAGTTGAGTTTCATTTAGACATTCAAACGATTTAAAATAATTGTATGGAAATACGCCTTTCCTTGTAAGTAATTTAATTTTGTTTTCATCATTAATAATACTAGCCATATTTGGAAATATTTCATTAATTGATTGAGGTTGATTTTGTAAAAATTGTTCACTAATGTATCCAAACTCAATGATAGAAATTTAAACGAGTCAACAAATCGTATTTTCGTTCTACATCCTTTAAATTTTATAGTGAAACTTATATAATTTTCAGAATTACTAGGAATTACGCAAACATTTTCACAGCGGCCCAAGAAAGGGATTATAAAATGAGAATCATAGCCTTGTAAGTTGTGCATAAAAACAGGTATAAAATCAGGCTTTCTTGCTCTTAAATTACATGCGCTATGTGCTGGTCCGATAAATTTTCCTGTCAAGTGACAGTGATGACGCACGCGATGAAGTTCGTCTAAGGGGTATTGACATAATATGCAGTCTTTAGCAGAATAAAATATTTTATTTTCCCCTTCGCTCATTTCTTCCATCGGAAGAGGATTAGCATATATTTTATCCGCTTCAACAGCTATAGATTCAAGTTTTTCTAAAAACGCTAGCATACAGTTTTCACCCGTATAAACAAACGGTTTCAAATCAAACATGTCAGACTTGACCAGAAGGCAAACAGAAAAGGCACGATGCTCATGAACAGCTTTGCTCCAAGATGTTGACGGATGAGGAACAGGCCCCGAAATTGGTATTAAAAGAGATTCAATGTCTGCATAAACTACAATTGGGATAGGTTGTGTATATTCCACATGTTTAAATTCAATTTTATCTTCTTTCGGAAAAACAGATCGAATTGGTTTATGATTACGACAAAATAATTCATGTTCACGCTTTCGCTCATCACCATTTTTCCCATACTTGTTTACATACGTCTTTGGAAATACGGACAGACATCTACGACAGATACTATATGCACATTTGTGCAAAGATATTTGAGAACTTACTAATCGTGAAAGATTTGTGATCAAGCAATAGCGAAAATTTTCCCCATTTTGTGTAAATAATAAATCAAACATTTTATCATAATTTTCCTTTTTACTAATTCTAATCGGATACACATTATTTTTCTCGTCTAAGCCATAAACATTTATAGACAGATTATTTAAATTTTCAAATCGTTTGATATCCTGAATTGGTGTCTGGAACGATATAGAATCAAAGGAATATGGAGTTTGAATATTTTTGTATGCATTAAAGTCATTTGATCTAATATTATCACTAAGTATAGCTAAACGGAAGCAATCATTTGTATTATTTCTTACATTTATAACACAACGTTTGTCCCGTATATTTTTAGGTAATTCAATATATTGAGATCCTCCAAAAGGTTTATATTTAGTTAAATGTAAGCAGATATAGTTTGCAGAGGCATACATCCAACCGGAACCTTTTTTTTCAAACTCATCCTGTTCCTCTAAAATTTTTTCAAAAATTGTTTCAATGTAATTTTGTAGGTTTATAGAAACATCTATCGTACTAACTTTCGATTTAAAATTAAAATCTGTTCTTTCACTAATAGTATTTTCATTTTTCTTAATGTATGTGCATTCTAACATTATATTTATTTTTAAAGTTTTCCATTCGTCAACATAAGAATTTAGTAAATTTACTAAAACCTCTTTCTTATTGTTTAAAAATTCGTGGGCTAATAATTTTTTATCATCGTTAGAAATGTAAATATCTTCAACCGACTTTCCTAACGAAGCTCTAATTATTCCGTTTTCTTGTGCAATCGCCTTCTCACGCATCTGTCTGTCAAACATACTATATTTTCTTTTCTTATTGGGAATCACCATTGTGCTCGCGTTAGGTGTATCATTCATACTAACCCCACCAGAAGCTTTACAAGTGCATTTATGGCGTTCAAAATTAAACTTTCTATTAATTTCTTTGCAACAGCCTTGACAATAGAAAAACAACCATTTACATCTGTGTCTTTTATTTGCAATTAATAATCCACATCGATCACATAAATAATTATTTGCGTTGCTTTTACTATTCATTTTACTCCTTAACACTAAAAAAAAAACTATACAAAGCCAAAACCAAAATAATAAAAATATAAAAAAATAGCCTTCCTAAACTAATCAACTATTCGAATTTAATGTCATAAGCATTTTTCTTTTTTCCGAGATATTGAAATTTCAGCTCTCCTAAAAACGAGAATAATCACTTAGCTAATTAAAAAAAAAATACTATATTTAATATATATTTAAATATACTATACCTCTATAGCTTGCTAAGTCCTCATCAGTAAACGCATATATATATCGTTTTGGTAGGAAGGTTCGCACTTTTCCTTCTTCATCATCTTCTATTATGGCCTCAATAGATGGGCCATATTCTGTCTCCTTTTTGCTCAGTTTTATTACCTTGTATGTCCGTCCAATAGTCAATTCACCAATGTTTTTATATACAGGATTAATTTCATTCAATTTTTTAAGGAGAGGCATCTAAAAATCATATTATTTGCTTAGCTATTTATTGATACAAGAGAATAATGATATAACAATTCAAAGACTAACTTACTTACAATTGGTGCAAGGAGAACTGAAGCAGCTACGAACAATACACTTATATGGTAATACGTCACCAAACGAGGAATGAGCTCATCTTGAGGATATCATCGCATATATAAGACTCCAGCTTAGGTGGGGGATTTTGACCATCTTGCAAGACACATAGTGCTGGCCTGAGAGGTTCTGAGAGGCCATGTGGGCTAAGATTACTTAGAACACCCTTGATTAGACAGTGCAGTCAGCAGGGCTAAAAGACCGATGTAATATCTTTCGGTCAATTCAAAACATTTTACTAGACGAATTTCATTCTGAATACAAACGAGGGTATTATGCTTCAGTATATATATAAGTCTGCTCTTCATTTTCTTAGTACAGTATGATTCGTAAAGCTCACAAAGGAACAGGTCTAGTAAACAGTTTTATAAACAAGTTGCCTATTGAATTACATCTTCCGGGCTATCAGTATTGCGGTCCTGGTACGGATCTAGAAAAGCGACTAACTAAAGGTGACGTTGGAATAAAAAAGCCTGTAAAGATCACGATATAGCTTATAGCAAATATAAAGATATGGATAGTCGTAAGGAAGTGGACAAAATCTTAGCTGGTAATGCTTGGAAAAGAGTTAAAGCTTCAGATTCGTCATGGGGAGAAAAAGCCGCGGCTTGGTTAGTTACAAATGCTATGAAAGCAAAAAGAAAAATTGGATCAGGTTTAAAAAAGAAAAAGAAAAAGATTAGTTTCATCGACTTAGTTAAATCGTCAAAGGTAGATGATGTATCATCTATTCTGAAAGCTTCGAAAGTGGCATATAAGAAGGCTAAAATGGATCTACGTGGTAAGGCGAAACCTTGTCCACCCAGAGTTCTACCGATGCCAAAGGAGGGAGGCTTTCTACAATTTCTTGTACCGTTGATGGCAGAACTTTCCGCTGTGGGCTCTTTGACTGGAGGAGCCGCAAGTTTAGTGAAATCGATCAATGAGGCTAAAGAAGCCAAGCTAAAATTAGATGAGCAAAAGAGGCTTAATTTAGCTATAGAAGGTCAGAAAGTCGGTTGCGGACTTTATTTGAAACCCAATAAGAAAGGTTATGGTCTGTTTATAAACCGACAAAAAAGGCCGAGAAAAATATGACTGCCGAATAAACCATTGACTGATCTCGAATTAAATTATATAGCTAAAGTTTTGAATATTGAAAATTTTCGTGGAGTATTTATGATTGATAGTCTCCCTAAATATCCAAAAAAGCATGAGAAAGCTATTGTAAATTTGCATACAAGTTCAGAACCTGGTTCTCATTGGGTTTGTTATATAAAAAAAGATAATCTTGTGAAATACTTTGATTCGTTTGGTAATTTGAAACCACCACCACAGCTACTTGATTACTTTAAAGGTTTACAAATAACTTACAACAGACGTCGTTATCAGAAGTGGAATACTCCGATTTGCGGACATCTCTGCTTAAAGTAATTAGCCGACGTTTCTCATATATTTTAATCATTCAAAACTTTAGCTATATAATTTAATTCGAGATCAGTCAATGGTTTATTAAAAAAAACCTGCGTGTATATAGTTTAAGCGCTGAGTCTTTATCATAATGCTGAGCGTAGACCTTTTGACATGATATAAATGAGGCTCCTCGCTTAGAGATAGTCAATCCCCTTCCGTGATTCATTCATGCACGTTCAGTTAGTAGCTTAGACACTTAAATCTTTTTATTTTAAACCTTTGTTGTAGTGTAAATTAATAAAGTCATTTTTAAAAAAGTTCAATAGCTTCGCACTTGCTTTAATTATATATAACCATTCAGTCGGCTGTAATAATCTCACTTCACCGTAGGAGCGTAAACCACAAGATGCGTTCGGCGGTCATTGATTTTCAGGGCTATTGCACGGCTTCTAACTCATTAATTGGTAAAGAACTATCTATCATCTCAATCAGCCATGGTTCATCATATCATTGGTTTTTTAAACCACCTCAAGATGTTGAAGAAGTGAGTCAGTCGAAGACAAATCTTCGGGTAAAAAAACATATTCATGGATTGGAATGGGACTATGGCGATGTACAATATGAAGATATGAAGTATTTCCTAATATGCGTTACAGAAGACTATGATATATTATGGGCAAAAGGAATGGAAAAGTGCAAATTTATAGAAGATCTCATTGATAAATCAGTCTATGATCTTCATGATTTCAGTTGTCCAAACTTGAAACAATTAGATAATGACCAGATGACTTGTCATTTTCATTTAAACACTTCCTTTGTTTGCTCATTAAATCAAGCTCATCGTCTGGCTACATGGGTTGAAAAAAATTCTGAAGCTGTAGATTTGAAAAAAGAAGAGATAAAAAGGCAAACATTTAAAAGCATTGGCTCACCTCATCATCTGCTTTCATATGCGGGATTTATTCGAGGAGTTAAAGATAGAGTTAAGTGCGTATACTGTGGACTGCTATTTGACAGAAAATCATTAGTCA